>PVIJ01014182.1:0-41920 GCA_004024925.1 Scalopus aquaticus | reverse complement strand
CCCCCCCCGCTGAGTGTCTCTCTCCTATTTGGTTTCCCTATAGTCCTGTTATAAGTGAAACCATGCAGTATTTATTTTTCTTTTTCTTTCTGCCTTATTTCCCTGAGTATGATTCCCTCTAATTCCATCCATGTCGCTGCAAATTGCATGTGTTTATCTTCTTTGAATGCTGAATAGTATTCCATTGTGTATATGTTCCACATCTTCTTGATCCAGTCATCTATTTTTGGACATCTGGGTTGCTTCCATACCTTTGCTATTGTGAACAGTGCCGCAATGAACATACGGGTGCATGTATCCTTTCGGATTAGTGTTTTTGTGTCCTTTGGGTAGATTCCCAAAAGTGGTATTGCTGGATCGTATGGGAGCTCCATGTTTATTTAGACTTTTAATTGAGATTTCATTTTTGTCCTTTAATATCTCCCTGGGAGGGCCTCCCCAGTGGCGCAGCGGTTGAGCACTGCGCTGTGGAGCTGTCGGCAGCAGCGATGCGAGTTCGACGCCCAGCCGGGGAGAATCCCACATGGTGCGGCAGACCTCTCCTGCCTCGCCTGCTGCTCCCCTCAGCAGTGTATTTCTGATCTGCCTGTTCTGCTCCCCACTCTGTCTCTGGTGAAGCCTCTCACCGCTCCACACCTCTGGCCTGTACCCCGGCTGTATGTATAAATAAATAAATCTTTTTAAAAAAATCTCCCTGGGAAAGAAATAATTGAGGGAGGTTCAGAGTGTTCAAATTTGGGGCATCCTTCATGTTGTAACTATTTGGGCTAATTCCATAATCTCTGGTGGACTGTCTTAAACAATGCAGATGGGCATAATTTCAAATGGAAAATGAAATAAAGATAAAAGAATCTGCTTAGGGTACAATATAGCCTTGAAATTAATTTCATTAATGTACTGTTCTGACCGACTTTATAGTATTCTGAGGACAAAAATTTGAACTGTCTTCAACCACTCGTCACAGGAAGGTACATAAGAGAAGTGGTTGATAGTAGGGTTGCAGTATCATCATGGCCGGAGCAGTACTACCATAATATATTAGTAGTTTTCTCTCCCAAGAGAAATGGCCATACCATACTCTTCATTACTAAGCTCAATGGGTTAAGACAGTGGCATTCATCCCTATATGCACATTAGAATTATCTGGGGGATGTTTAAAACATGTAGATTTTACCCTAGACCAATTAAATCAAAATCTCTGGCATTGGGGTGTAGCTTCTTAGAAAGCTCCTGGGTATTTCCAGCGTGTATTTGTGTTGAGTTGACTTCCCCAGAAAACAGACTCTATGGCAGAGATTTATATATAGAAGCTTGCCGGGAAGTACTCTGAGAAACAACACCTCTAAGATAGTGTAGGAAGAAAGATTAAGCAATGGAAGTTGAACTTCAGAGATTACAAAAGAGGTGTCTGCCACAGTCAATGCCACAGAGAAGTCTGGAGCTTGGACAGTCTTCCATATTGTCCCCAAATTGCAACAGGGTAACTCAATAGTCAGTGTAACTCCTTACATCTAGCCAACTTTGCATTTGGGTTAGGACTGGAACTGAGTGTAACCTTGAAAACGAGGCTCCTTTCCACTGAATGGCATTTCCAATAGGCAGTGAACTCTCAGATGTTCAAGCACTCAGTGCTGTGCATGTAGTCATGGCATTTCCCAGAAGGTTGAAGTATTGGAGTAATCTTTACTGACCCCTCTCGAAAGTCAGTACATAGCCCTGACCTGCCTACCAGAGGAAGAGATATGCGTCTCATTGGTGAAAACAGGTGGGTCCTATTACCCAATGGGCCATGCCGAACTCTAATGGGGTCACTGGGGGAAAGTCATACATCGTGGGCATGTCTAGCCCTCCTCCTCTCTCAATTTCGATATGCATGTCCTCAAAAGGAAGGTACTCTGCTTCCTCTCTACCATGTGATGATGCAAGCCTACTACTGGAGTTGTTCTCCATCCGGCAGCCATCTTTGCCTTGTGTATGTCCATTTGACTGGCTGTGTAATTTTATGTAAGGGGAAGGATCAGACTATGATACAGTGTCCAGTATACCTTTAACTACATTCAAGTTGCTATATTATGATTCTATCCATATCTAATTTTTGTAATGTTCCTCAATTGCTTAACGCTACAGAGGTAGAGAAAACAAACTAGGTTTCTCCAAATTATTTTCTCAAAATTTTTGAGGAAGTAAATATACAGGAAGAGACATAAATAAGTAAATAATAATGAATGAATAATCAAGATAATTTGGGGTGGAAGGCAATAAAGTAAATCTCTGACAATTACAATGATGAAGAAAAAGACAAAATATGTGAAAATTAGTTTTTAGGGATTATAGCCACAGAAATGAAAATAGGAAGAGGAAGGGGGAAGAAGAAGGCGTTGAGAACGGGGAGTAGGAGGGGCAGGAGGAAACGAGGAGGAGGGGAGGGAGAGAATGCTTTGTTTAGTTACATGCTTACAAATTATAAAATCGACCTGAAATGGCTAATTTCTTAGGAAATATAAATCACAAAAATTTCCCCAAAGTTAGAAAATACTAATGCATTAAAACTATGGAAGAAAGTTTGAAACCGTTAAAAATTTGAAACCAAAAAGTTTTAGAATAGACCTTTATATGTGAACTCAATTTGTTCTTTGTTCTATAAAGTGTTTCAAATCATAGAAAAAATACATAAAATTTCTCAATCTGTTTTAAAATAATTATACAACCTTGAGATCATATTTTTAAAAATTGCATATATGTTAGTACGGTGGTCATCCCTAACTTGATAGAGAACATATGATCTAACTGTGGCTTGAAGATGAAGAATAGATTTCTTTTGAACAGCTTTAAGCTTCTCTGTGTGTGTGTATTTAATATTGGTGATTGTATATAATCAATATCCTTTTAGAACATACAGTATACTATATAACATATAGTTAAGAAAATAATCTTATTCTAATGGAATTATAAAAGCATTTGAAATGTGCTTAGTAAAAGCAACTTTTTCTTTATTTAAAATAAGTATGTAAGTAGACATAAACATCTTATTACACTGGAAAATGAATAAAGCAAAAATAATAATGCTCTTAAATTTAATTTGTTGACTTAATAATCCAATTGAAAATCTTTTAATTTAACAAAATGCTTCTAAGATTCACTTGGAAAAGCAACATACTTACAGAAAAGAATAGTAATAAAGTGTTACCCAGTTCACGATATATTAAGACACATGGTACAGTTTACAGTATTCAAAACTGTGTGATCATGGTATAAGAAATGGTAGGGTAGTGAAACATTACATGATGACAAGAAACCAATAATTGATATCTCATATCTACATGCATTTACCAGACCCAAACTGGCTATTTATCTGTATTCTTTCGGTTCTTACAATGTGTTAATTACTCTGTCCACTAACATGTGACATTGAGGTTGGGTAGGTGGTGGTAACAAATAGACCCAGGCTTTTAATGACTCAAAAAGTAGTTTGTATCTTCTTCATATAATAGTCTTGAGTAGAGATTCCGGTTTAGTCTATAGAGTCATTTTAGGGCCCCAGATGTCATAGCTTCTGTCTCTTTCAAAATGTGAATTCCAGGATTTCCATGATCAGTCATCCAGAAAAAAAAAAAAACAGCTTGGAGAAGGTTTATGTAGGTCAGATTTGGAAGTCCTATATGTGATGTTCACTTCTATTCTCTGGGGACTGTGTGGTCCTGGGGTAGCTGGAAAAGTATAATCTAATTGTGGCTTGAAGAAGGGGAGTTTGGACTTTGTTGGACAGCTTTCAGCTTCTGCTACATAAGTAATCTTGCTTTTAATCTACACACATCATGACCCAGTACTATTCTTCTTCTTCTTCCCATTTTGTAGATAAGAAACTAAGGCAAAAAGAATTTAGAGAACATGTTCTCAGTTACATAGCTATTAAATGGTTGATCTAGTAACCCATCCAGTTGACTAACTCCAGAGTCATGCACATCACTTTTAGAGCTACAACAACTGCTACTCTAACCACCACCACCACCACCACTACTACTGTTAGTACTGCTAACATATGCTAGCACATAAATTACATTTATGAGAAATGTTAAAAATCAGTGAATTCATGCCTACTTGATAATCAAATACAGTATTTCAAAAGATAAATATAGAAATTTTGTAACAAAATCAGAAAGATGAAATTATTTAGTGGAGAAATCATACCATTTAAAACTAAGCATATTAGTGAACATCGGTGAGCTATCTGGAATTTTTAATTATAATATAAAATTTAACTTTAAATATAGAATAGATGGCAAAGGAAAAGACTACCATATTGACTACATAAGCATTAAGTGTTTCATGTGCCAAACTTGATAAAATTAAAGGTTAGCAATAAATTAGTAAAACATATGCAGCATATTTGAAAAATATGGATAGCCTATTTGTGTATTTTTAATGTAAATTGTGTAGGCGTACATTGTATTTACAGGCGTGGAATACATGATTTTACCAAGGATTGATGTGTCAATAGAAAAAAAAAAGAAGGCTCTATAGACCGCTGAATATGAAGAGACGTACTATATACTGCTAGTGGGAATTCAAAATTTAGTTTTTCTTTAGACAGTATGCCACAAAAGGTCTTATAGTTCATATTTATTCATGCATTCATCTAAATTTTAGAATTATTTCCAGGAGAAAAACATACTGAAGCAAATATTTATCTATAAATATGCTCTTTGTGGCATGATTTACTTTATTTTTTTAAGATTTATTTATTTTTGCATACAAGCTGGGGTGCAGGCCAGAGGTATGTGGAGGGGGGGGCGGTTGAGAGGATTCACCAGAGACAGAGTGGGGAGCGGAACAGGCAGATCAATGGAAATCCACTGCTGAGGGGAGCAGCGGGTGAGGCAGGAGAGGTCTGCTGCGCCATGTGGGAATCTCCCTGCCGGGCATCCAACTTGCGACCTCAGCCACTGACAGCTCCACAGCGCTGCACCACCAGGGAGGCCCTGTCTCATTGTTTATTTTAAAAAATGAATATAAGAATCACCCTAAAATTCTATAAATGGGCAGATATTCATATAAAATGTGAAATATTTGGCAGCAATTAAGTCTTAACATGTTGCAAAATATTTCAGGTAATGAGAAATTAAAGTAGGCCATAGGTTTGAGAAATTGACCATAGAAGTACTTAAATAATTAAAATTTACTGATTAAGCTTAGTAGTAGAATTGTCCATAAAATACAGAGAAAATAGGAAGTTCTTACCTATGTCTAGTGCTAAAGTGTTTGGGAACACTGTCAGAGATGTCATTTGAATTGAAACTGAAGAATAGGAATTGTTCAAGCAGAAGAAACATGTACAGAGAGTACAGAACAACAGGGTATATTGATAAACTTTAAGAAACTCAGTATTATTGAAGCATTAAGCATAAAAACAGGTGAAAGTGAAGGGAGCAAGGTAGGCAGAGGCTAGATTTCATAGTCTATAAAGTGTCATCCAAAGAGCTAGAATTTATAATAAGGTAGAAAGGGAGGGAGGGTTACTGAAGCATTTTCAGTAGGGTCATGAAAGCCAGATTCCAGTAGAATCCTAACATCTTCACACATTGCAAGGAAATAAATATTTCTTGGGGAAAGTAGACATAAAACCAAATACACAATTTGATATATTTCTTTTTCACTCCTGCCTGCTCTTGTACAAAAATATATGTTCTTCTCTGTCAGCTACCTTATCACACCTGCTTCTGCCCCACTGCAGGATCACTGAAATAATAACAGTCATCAGGAGAACACAAGCTGTATATTGTCCTCCAAACAAGGCTTTTGTGAGGTCCATCCACTGATGGATAAATGGTGGAGATATAATGGATTGATGTGCTTTGGAATTGGGAGGATAGAATGGGCATGTGCAAGACTGAGGTAAGAGAGGCAATTTATTTAGCTACTACATGGTCCAAGTTTCTATGCTTGGAACTAAAGCAATAGCAGTAAGACCTGAGAGGAGGGAATGGATTTAAGAAATACATACGGAGAAGATGTAAAGCATTCGATGGCTAGTTGACTTGAGAACCAAGGAGGGTAATGGCGAATTTAGCTCCGGAATATTCTGCTGAACATCATTTAGAACAGTGTTGTCCAAACACAGCTACACAGTGGAATCGGTACTATTTACAATAACACATATCACTCCTGGATTTTCTGATTCATTACTTCTGGGAAGCAAAACAGGAATGAGAATTCAAATAAACTCCAATGGGGATCAGAGTGGACAACGAACACTGCATTGAGTGAAGGATTAAGTAGGTCAAAAATGGTGCAGAACAAGACGTCTTGGTGCCACCGTGGCTCCTGTTGTTGTAAGTGGATATCTGAGTATTTTTTTTCCCGTTGCTATTCTGAGCAGATGTGCTTTCCTCATTCATGAGAAATTAGGGGTTGACTATCCTGCACCTGTTGCCAAATCTTACCAATGGCGCATTCTCAACCTCTTTTTCTATACAACTGTTAATTCGATTCATTATGATTTCTTCTGTGTTTAGCACGTGCTTTTTCCTGGCACAGAAATGTCCCCTATACACAGTCCAACTTTCCTCGCACACAGATGATTTTATTAGTTGCTCAGCAGATATGTAAGACGATGGTTTTCCTCAGCAAAACCATATCCTGAAGATGAAATTCTTTTGCCTTGAGAAGTGGCCAAATTTTATTCTAACTTACTGAAAAGGCTCTGACGATGCTGAATGTGTAATTCACAGGGCCACCTCAATCCCCGGGAATGTGATCACGTGTGATCACAGATATTGATCAGTTGATTGTGTTCCCCAAGGTGATGCTTCATATGTGAAGAGAATATAAACATTATAAACATTGTATTTTAGGTAAGTGGACTTGCGAATTTGCTCCTTCCAAACTTTTTATTCATTTTATTAGTAGGCATATTACTTATGTCTGCTGCTCACTGGTTTTGTCAGTAAATGCCAATTTCGAAGGTGAAGTAACAGCTCTCTAGACACTAAATGATGAAACTGATAATTATTGCACATCTGTTTTTTTTAAAAATAAATGCAAAAATATGCATAACCTTTTGCTATATTTGAAATATACATTATATATACATACATTGTATTTGTAGGTGCAGAATCTATATGATTTTTACCATGGATTGATGTGTCAATAGAAAAAAAATAGAAGGATTTATAGGCTGGTGAATGTGAAGACATATTATATGCTAATATTAAAGCATCTTAGCAGTAATCTTAAGTGATATGGAATGATGACTAAAAACTCACATGTTAAAACAGCATTTTCTGTTAAGTTGCATTGTCACTGCACCTGGAAACACATGATCCCCAACTTTCCCACACAGAAATCAGGGACAGTGGGCCTCCCCGGTGGCGCAGCGGTTAAGCGCTGCACTGTGGAGCTGTCGGCAGCGGCGACGCGAGTTCGGCAACCGGCCAGGGAGAATCCCACATGGCGCGGCAGACCTCTCCTGCCTTGCCTACTGCTCCCCTCAGCAGTGTATTTCTGATCTGCCTGTTCTGCTACCTGCTCTGTCTCTGGTGAACCCTCTTGCCACCCCACACCTCTGGCCTGTACCCCAGCTTATATGTATAAATAAAAAATAAATCTTAAAAAAAAAAAGAAATCAGGGACAGTGGAGTCACCTGGAGTTCCAGCAGTGTTGATGACAAGTAGATTCCTGACTGAATTTCAAGGGCGTTATGCCCCAAAGAAGAAATGTAAAATCCCTTGTCATCAGCCAGGGATGGAAAATGTGCTAGTGGTCATCAGAGGTGAAGGGTGGTGGGCTGGGACGGGGGAGGTCCTCATGAGCGCGCAGTACTTCTGTGCTTGACTGAGGAGGTCTCCTCAATGATCAAATGTCATAGAACTGGCCTCACGTATTTTCTGATGTTTATATTCTCTTCAGTTTGAGGTGTTGGCAACTTGGTGAAGGTAACTGTCTCTCTTGTCTTTGCACCTCTCTGTGCATCTCTATTTCAAAATTGGAAATTGGAAAGAAAACTCTTGTGAGAGCAACAAACCCTGGCAGCATAGTACCCATTTCTTCTAGAATAGGCATCATCTCATTTACCTGCAACATGCCTACCACATACTAATGAATCTATCACTTCCCTCAGCTCTTTGACTGGCATTTGCCAATTCCCGGCCTTTTCAATTCAGGTCAGGTTTCTGCTCTTAATATTTCTCTTGTTCAATCAACAGAACGTAAACAGTGTCTTGTGGGTAGCAGGCATTTTGATGGAATGAATAAAGGAAGGAAAGATCTGTCCTGCTAGGACTGAGTTCCTTTAGGGCTGGAACAATAGATTCATCTGTATTGGCAAATCATCTAGCACAGTAGGCATTCGATGAATGTTTTAAGAAGCAATAAATGGAATGCTATAAAATCAGTGATGATTATTGTTATTAACATTTTAAAGGCTCTTACAATCCTCTGCTAAAAGGAACTTTTCATCGTTCCCATCAACCCCACCTTTCTTTTTAAGACCTTTTATATTTTTTGAACATAACTGAGGGCCACCTATTTTTAGCGAGGTTGTATACTTCTATATGTATGCCTATAAAATGGTACAGTTTTCTAAGATAGAAATTATATTCAGAGCTGTTCTTGCAAATCATGTCCTGCAGAGATTCTAGATGGTTTCAGTACCAGCTCTCCTACTTTTCAAAATAAATTAGCGGGGCACTTGGAAGCCAGGAAAATGGTTATTCGTTAACTGGTCGCTGAAAAGATGGGAAAAATGAGCCTCAGTGGAAAGACCAATGAGCTGCTGAAACCTCATGTCCATACTTTTCATACTTTGCTTACTGGCCCTTTGGCAGTGCTTGAATCTTCTAGAAAACAGCCTGTATTCGAGAGGATTAAAAAAGAGACAGAAATGGTAAGTATCTGATATGTTGTACCCTAATTTTCTAGACATTTCTACTCTCATTCATCCTCTTGTCCCATGAATATTAGAGAGGATCCCTTGGATACAAGTGACAAAAAAGTAAGCTAAACAGACTTTGCAAAATGAGACTTTGTTAGCTTATGGAAGAAGTCCTGAGTGAGATCTGAGCTAGGAACCCAAATAATGTTATCTTGGCACGATTGATTTCCAGTCTTAGCTCTGCCCCCTCATGTGGGTTGTCTTCCTGTGCAGATTCTACAGGTTCATGTATTCTCAAAGTCAAGTACACTGGGAAAGAGCATATCTCTTCCCAGTAAATTCTAATTGAACTAGCCAAGGCCACATTTCCTCTTAAAAGCTAATCACCATGGTTGAGGGGGTTCTCTGCATCATTGACTAGGGCTGGATCATGTTTTCCAAAACAAAAACCATCAATAATATCCAGGATGCTGAGGTTCACCCCACTCACCCTGACAGCTTGCAATCTTCCAGCTTGCTGCTTTCCACTGTGGAGCCATTGCTTGGCCAGTCCTTCTGGTGTCTTCTTATAAAAGCGCTGTCTGGTCTTCAAGGAGATGTTCAGTTTAGCTGTTTCTTTGTCAGTCCTTCCCTCAATCCTTGGTCAAGTGAATTTCTCCTGCTGTCTGTGTTCCTTATGGTATTTTATTTTATTTTATTTTTAAGATTTATTTATGTGTACAAGCTGGGGTACAAACCAGAGGCATGGGAGGAGGCAAGAGGGTTCAACAGAGACAGAGTGGGGAGCAGAACAGGCAGATCGACGGAAATACACTGCTTCGGGGAGTAGTGGGCGAGGCAGGAGAGGTCTGCTGCGCCACATGGGAATCTCCCAAGCCGGGCGTCGAATTTGTGTCGCTGCTGCTGACAGATCCACAGCGCAGCACCTAACCACTGCACCACCGGAGAGGCCGTCCTTATGGTATTTTTAATCTCTGCTGTCATGTCTCTCAGTCTATTTGGTATGGTAATAACCTAAATATTTGCCTGTCTTTCCTTGGGTAAATAGTTTCGTAAGGTTAGATACCAAATCTGTTGGAGCTTTGCATTGCCCACAGAGCACCAAGGACTCTGCCTACCCATAATGTATCTGAGTTTATTTATTGCTGAGTTATGACTTGAAATTAATTTGAATAATGATTGTTTTCCCCACTTCAGCATACTATATTTATTGTCTGTGTTCACTCCTGCAAACCTGCTCTGTGGCGTACATGTATTTTTGAAGTTCCCCTACTTTTTCTTTGATTTAAGGAGATCCATTTATTAAAAAAACATCCTTTAATTGCTAACTCGTCTGCTTAAGATTGGGCTTGAGTGAATTTCTGATTGTCTTGAGACTGGAGGACTTTGACCCTTCCCTCCTGATATTTATATGCTTCATAGATTTTAAATATATCAGAAACCAAATTCATTATGCATGGTCTGACTTTAGCTATATAATCAGCCAAAATGAATCACAACCACAATAAGGTCTTTATATATTGCAAATTAAATAAGACATTTTATGATTCAGCTACAAAATACAACTGGCAAGAGAACTCATCTGACCTTTTATAGAAGTTGAGGTTTAAAGTGGATACATAATGGTGTATCTTCATCTAGTGGGCTTGCAGAGACTGTGTGATTAATCTTACGTAAGTGATATAATTGGGAGGAAGATGGAAAAATACTGAGTTCAGTGCAATAAAGTTATACCAAACACTTGCTATGGCTCCAAACCCTTTCTTTGTATGGAAGATGAATGGATGAAAAAGGTATGGTAAAAACCTCATGCTACAGGCCTATGCACAGAACCTTGAAATATTGTAGGATGGTCGCTAATGGAGTCCCTTCGACTACTTTGAGAGATGGAGAGGAGGCAGTTAACAGAGTAGGGATATACGGTAGGAGTTTCTGGATGCAGCTAGCTATCTGGATATCTCTATATAACTCCAGGATTGCATCCTAAAGATGCAGCTTCCATTGAGTTCATATTTACCATACTGGTCCAACAAATTTCCCCACCTTCAAAGTCTAGTTCTCTGAAAATTCAAGAAGCAGAAATAGGCACATAATGATTACAGAGGATTACTTAAAGACCTGAGTCACTATTCTCCCCTGGTTTTTGAATGGTCTCTCTCTGTGTGTTCATAAGCATACCTTCATCTCTCAGGCAGACATTTGATGGTTCTGTCTCAGCTTTCATTTCTTACTTGTGTAAAAACCTGTGGTGTCTGAAGTGAAAGCTCTGAGTCTTTTCAGAGATTTTGTGAGGACTCATGCAACTACACATATGTGGGTTGACTTCTAGATGCTCAGAAAAATATGAAGTTTTTCAATGACCTCTATGAACATCTCATACCCCAAGTACTTTGTTTTAACTTTAGGGCCATCTTGTTTGTCTCAACTGATGTCACTACTTCACACAACTGCAGTATTGAACAGTTGCTGTTGATTGATATTGACAGAAACCCGGGGGATAACACTGTTCAACCTGAGAAATGTCTGACTCAGATCAAATGAGGAACAGTTGTAAATGGACTTTTCCAGAGAGCTGCCAAACGGGTTAAATAGTAATGATGATTTGGAGATTGAGTGAGATGGGAAATTCCAAACACAATCTTCTCCTATGGTGGTTTCTAGGTTTCTGGTTTCTGTAACACCTGTGGTTATGAGGTTTTTTGTCTTCATGTTTACTGAGGAGCTTGGGAGAGGGTATGTGAATAGGACCACTGAGACACCATGATGCTTACAGTTCTATTGAGAGTCAGCCATTTTCCTCAATAAATCCCTATAGGCTCTTTCCAGACCTTTGTCGATCTGTAATTCTGAAGGAGTTAATTTTTACAATTTTGCTAGTATTTCTCTTGATTTCATGTAACAGATTTTTAAAATTCCATACTCTGCCTTTCCAGAAGTTATTATAATTTTTATGCTGGCTCAAACCAGATGTTCTTCTTATGTTTTACATGTGACAGAGCCCCCATAAAGGAGACTTCTTTTGTGTCATTCAGCTGGAACCAATTCTCAGATACATCTTCATTCTGTGTTTATTATCCACATGAAATTTCTTCAGAATGGCATGGAAGTGTGATGGCATAGTGGGGGAAATGCATCACCATTCTGGACTCTCATTCTTTTCTACCTGTAAAATATGGGAAGTGGAGTAGGTGATCTTAGAGGTGTCTTTCGTAACTATGGCATTGTCTTGATTGACATTTTACTTGTGAAGCTTAATCCACCCTACAGATAACTTAGGCTTGCCAAAGTCACACCTCTAGTTTTGAGTATGACAAATGGTAGAAAGTTGACTGAAAAGTTAGAGAGCAATGAGTGGCTATCCTAATGAAGGTCTTTATTTACAAGTAGGGCACTATATGCTCCTTACATAGGCATGACTTTTGGAATGTCACTGATGACATAGCCATTGCATCCATTAAGAAGGATACTTTTTGCCTTTAAAATCAGTGGGATAAAGATCTTTTCCCAGTTGGTAGGGTGTCTGTTAGTTTTGGTTAATGTCTCTTTTGCTGTACAGAAGCTTTTTATTTTGATGTAATCCCACCTTTTTATCTTGTCCTTCACTTCCTTCGCTTTGGGGGATGTGTTGTTAAAGATTTTGCTGAAATGTATGTCGTGTAGGGTTTTGCCTGTATTTTCTTCTATAAATTTTACGGTTTCAGGTCTTATGTCTAGGTCTTTTATCCATTTTGAGTTGGTTTTTGTGCAGGGTGTGAGGTAGTAGTCTAGCTTCATGTTTTTTTGCATGTGGCTGTCCAGTTTTCCCAGCACCATTTATTGAATAGACTGTCCTTGTTCCACTGCACTTTCTTTGATCCTTTGTCAAAGATTAGTTGTTCATAGATATGCGGCTTTAATTCTGGGTATTCTATTTGGTTCCATTGGTCTTTGTGTCTATTTTTGTTCCAGTACCATGCTGTTTTAATTATTACAGCTTTGTAGTATAGTTTGAAATCAGGGAGTGAAATTCCTCCGCTTTCTTTCTTTTTAGTCAGGAGGGCTTTAGCTATGTGGGGCTTTTTGTGGTTCCATATGAATTTCATCAGTATTTGATCTATTTCTTTGAAGAATGTCATTGAGATTTTTATTGGAATAGCATTGAATCTGTAAATTGCTTTTGGTAGGACTGCCATTTTGATAATGTTAATCCTTCCAATCCATGATCAGGGGATGTCTTTCCATTTTCTTGTGTCTTCTTGTGTTTCTTTCAACAGTGTTTTGTAGTTTTCTTTGTGTAAGTCTCGATAAAGGACTGATAACAAATATTTACAAGGAACTCACACAACTCAACAAAAACAAAGCTAACAGTCCAGTCAAAAAATGGGCAGAAGAGCTAAAAAGGCACTTCTCTGAAGAAGAAAAGCAAATGGCCAACAGATACATGAAAAAATGTTCAACATCACTTATAATCAAGGAAATGCAAATCAAAACCACTATGAGACACCACCTCACACCTGTGAGGATGGCACACATTAAAAATACGGGAAACAACAAATGCTGGAAAGGATGTGGAGAAAAAGGAACTCTTCTACACTGCTGGTGGGAATGTGAATTGGTCCAACCACTATGGAAAGCTGTATGGTGATTCCTCAAACTACTAAACATGGAGCTTCCATACGACCCAGCAATCCCACTTTTGGGAATCTACCCAAAGGACACAAAAACACTAATCCAAAAGGATACATGCACCCGTATGTTCATTGTGGCGCTGTTCACAATAGCAAAGGTATGGAAGCAACCCAGATGTCCAAAAATAGATGACTGGATCAAGAAGATGTGGTACATATACACAATGGAATACTATTCAGCATTCAAAGAAGATAAACACATGCAATTTCCAGTGACATGGATGGAATTAGAGGGGATCATACTCAGTGAAACAAGACAGAAAGAAAGAGAAAAATACCGCATGGTTTCACTTATAACAGGACTATAGGGAGACCAAATAGGAGAGACACTTGGGGGGGGTGGGGGTAGGGGGAGGATAAGGGCACAAAATGGAGTAGAAAAGAACACAAGGGACCATGGAGATGGATCACGGGTGAATTGGTGGTGGGTTACCCAAGGGGACTACAAAATGTAAAAGATATAAATAACAATAAAAATATATATTTAAAAAAAGAAAATAAATAAATAAAATCAGTGGGACAGTTCTTATGGCTGACAGCCTCACGGAGACAGGCAATTAAGTCCTCTGATGAGTGGCCCCAATGAATTTCAACAAAGCACCTACTTTCCTAGGAGGAGATTTGCTAACCCAGCAAATTTGGTTCTGAGAAAGTGGGTAAGGCATTACCAGGTGAGAAATTAAACTTGAGTACCCTACAGTACCCAACTGAAGGGCTTGGGTTGAGGATCACCTGGGTGACTTCCCATGAGTCTACTAACAGTACTCTAAGAAAATGGTGTCAGATTTGCCAAAATAAATTAATTTTCCCACAAAAGGCGTTGTTTTCATGAAAGAAATCCCTTTTCAGCTACGGTGATCCAAAAATTGTTAGGGACCAGGGGAATCGTTGGGACAAGAAGAAAGTTTGTTTCTCTGCCAATTGGTTAGTGGTACTTTTTCTCATTGGAAATCAATAATTTTCTAAGCTTATGAGGTAACTGCATTCCATACACAGTGAAAATATTCTTCAGGAATAAAGATGCAGCATGGACCCAGACAAAGTCCTTGGCTCATATATCTTGTATTATGGAAGGTAAGACAGACAATGAATACAGAAATACTTATTAGTGCTATGTATTGAGATGACAATGGTTAGCCTTACATTCACACATTAATCATTTTTATCCTATCCTATGCATTCATACACACAAATTGGATCGTGCTATAGATACTATGCAGAATGTGAAAAGAGATCTAGGCTTGTGAAATGAATTTTAGAGTCACTAGAAATCACTATGTTTAAGAATGTATTAGAGGAGTGGAAATCAAGGAAATGGTAAGTAGTTCTATTGAGGAGTTTTGAGGAAGCTGGGGAAAAAGGCAGGAGCTGGAAGAAGTATAACTAGAAAATTATGAAAAAGATTAATGAATGGTTTCTAAAACTACATCTTAAAAATCTGTAGAAATTAGTTGAACTTTGTAAAATGCAGGGAATCAAGAAATAGACCCAAATGTTTGAGCATATTATGAATGTAGTAGTTCAGATCTGGAGAAAGATGAATTTAAAAAACTGTTGTTGGGGCTATTGGCTAACTAGGAAAACATCAGCTAAAATTTTTGAAAGTAGAAAAAATTTCCTAGACAAAATTTAGGCTTAAAAATAATTTTCATGCAGGTATAACTTTACTCAGAATGATAGAAAACTAAAGGACATTGAAATCAATTATGTTATAAAATGTTAAAATTTATATTTATAAAAAAATACAAAAGGAATTTTTCTTCCTTTCTTTTGAAATTTTATTTATGCTTAGAAGAATTGGGGTGCAGGCTAGAGGTGTGGGGTGGTGAGAGGGTTCACCAGAGACAGAGTGGGGAGCAGAACAGGCAGATCTCCTGAAATCCACTGCTGAGGGGAGCAGTGGGCGAGGCAGGAGAAGTCTACTGAGCCATGTGGGAAGCTCCCTGGCCAGAGAACAAACTCAGGCCACAGTCACTTGGTCGTTTTAGCATGATAGTGCTGAGGCTTAACCCCTACGCCACCAGGGAGGCTCCAAAAAGAGTTTTTTTATGCCTCCTAAGACTATCTCATCACTGAGTACTTTGCTTTAACTTTGGGCCAATCACTTGTTTTTCTCAACTACTTTACAGCTGCAGTATTAAACAATTACTGCTGAAAATAGAAACACAGATGACAAAGTACTATATCCTTTGGTATATAAAGAGAACTAACACAATAATAGTAATAATAAATAACACAATAGGAAAACATGTCATGAATTTGAACTAGCAAGACAAAAAAGGCATGGAAATGAACAATCCATGAAAATGTGATTAATGTCAATCATGATTGAGTTAATATAAATGAAAATTACTATTAAATAACATTTGCCACCCATAAAATTGAAAAAATATTTTAAAATATATGAGGATAATCATAAATGGGAACTCTTGATAACTGTGATTATAAATCAGTCCAACATTATCATTTTAAATATATATATATACACACATGTGTGTATATATATATATGTATATATACATATAAATGTGCATACACACACACATATATATAATTTGACCTAGCAATTCTATTTCTAGGGATTTATTTTATATGAATATATAAATGTAAAATATATTTACATGAATATTTTTTCACAAATTTACAGTGGTATTTAAAGATATTTGTATAAGGATATTCTCTGGAGTACCTTCAAATATACCAAATAAAAAGCTATATATGCAAATAAACAATAAACAATATAGCCCCTGCTAATATCCATTCGTAGGGGAGCAATGAAACAATATTCCAGCTATGCAGTGAATTATCTATCATTTGAAAAGAGGACAGTTGTTATTTTTTCTTTTTTGGGAAATCACCATTATCCTGTCTGCCCCCATTTGGAAATCCGTGGTGGGCTGAGTACCACCATTGCATATTACTTCACTTTGGGGAAAAAAGTATTTGCAAAATTGAGGGAACATTTTGGAGAAGGACATGATGTAAAAACTCATGGGGACAATAATTCTGTTCTCCCCGAGAGGAATGATGTGCATCTCTAATACAATGTTCATAGACTCCCCGTGGGGGGAGGGGGTGCATGTATAATATGAATATTATTTTGTATACATTTAATATTATATATTTAATAATATGATATTATTATTCATATAATATGAATATTATAGGTACATATAATGTGAATACAATGGAATGAAAAACTGTCATTATTCTTAGCATTTGTTCTCCTGCTGATTAAAAATAATTTAGGTTCTATTCATAGTCTTTCTTATTTTTCTGGAACTATGAGATATTTCATAGGTGACAAATGTTATTTCATAGTCATTTTCATTCATAGTAACTCAATCATGATTGGCATTAGTCATATATTTTCATATATTTATTGTTCACTTCTATGTATATTTTTTGTTTTGCTTGTTCAAATTTATGGCACATTTTTCTTATTATTATTACTATGTCATATTCATTTGCTGGTAAAGGCTTTTGTTTTTATTTTTGCAATTTAAATTTAAGAGTGTGCACAGTAGTTGGAGAGACCAGAAGAGGAGGAAAGGAGATTAAATGCAGTTAAGTCAACAGTGGGGTGATGAGAAGGAGGGGAAATTTGAAAGCTAATAAGCTGTCCACTGTTCAGAGTTTTCTGAGAACAAGTCACAGAAATAACTTCCAAATATGAGGAAAATTGATAATAGTGCTTAAGACATACAAGTAGAAATTTTTGCTTTACTTAAATCAATTTTTGACTGCTAATTTATGCCCTTTTGATAGCAGGGGCTTTTGGGGATAGAAATATAGTAAAATAGGGGGCACCAACATGATATGATATAGAGATAGAGAGGTATAAAATGTAATTACAAATCTTAAATATTAACCTAAATAATCGTCTATCTCTTTATCAAGTATGTATGTATCATTTATCTGTTTATCTGTCTGTCTGTCTAATCTCCTGGCTATCCATTCATTTACTGTGAACCTGGTTTTATTCTCCATGTTCTTTATGTGGATTGACTCATAGGACCCTCACAAAATCTCGATCAGGTTGCTTTATTTTCTCATTTTTAATGAGGAAACTGAGTAGAAAGTGGTTGATATTACTCTCTTAATATGCTGCGGAAAGGTTTACCCAATGTTTTATTCAAGCTTTTGGCATCAATGCTATACAGACATTCTTCTGTAGCTTTCATTGTGTTAGGTTTGTAAAATTTTGCTATCTGTATATACTGAGTTTATTAAGAACATGGAAGTGTGAATTCTTTCTCTCTAGTTTGTAACTATTTAAATAACATTGAAAACATCTTTGTGTTCTCTGTTTCCCAAAACTCATCTGTGAAATGATAGGCATAGGAAATGGTGGGGAAGATTCAGTCTTTATAAAACAATTTCAGTTTCTTCACAGATACTGGTCAGTGAATTGCTAGGTCATATTTATCATTATGAATCATTTCAGTAATTTATATTTTTTCTATGAAGTAAGTAATTCCCGCTTTTAAAATTGGTGCACTTAAATTTGTGTCATTTATTCTGTTAAAACATTAATTTGTATCCAAAATTATTTCCTCATGTAATTTGTAATTTTCTTTACTTGTGATTTCTTAATTCTTTGTTGATTATGTTAGAGATTTCTGTATCTTCTTGATTTTTTTCACACAACAAACTCTTAGAATTATTTAGTTTCTTTGCCATTTTCAGTGTTCAAAATCATTAATATCTAATTTCCCATCATTACTCATTTATTTCTGCTTTACTTTGCTCAACTTTTAAAAATTTTATTTACTGTATTTATATTCATTCTTTCATAGTTCATGATGTCACTTTGAATGACATTTACATTGGTCAAATTGGTGATATGTTTTCTTTTTGTAACTCCGTTTTCTAAACATTCTATAAATCTAATTTTTCATAGGACATAAAAACTATAAAGCAAACAAAGGCTGTGTGTACTTGTTGCTTGTAATTTCCACATCAATGCTTTCTAATTTTTTCATTTTTGTTATAACTTTCTGGTTTTATAGCTTGTTCTTGGAAATCTAACCTGAATATTTTCTGTTTTGGGGAACTTGCTGTGTTTTCTTCATACCCAATATGGGCTATGTGAGTACTTGAAAGAAAATGTCTTCTCTGATTACACAGTACATCATTGATTATTGCTGTAAATTTGAGCTTATGAAAATAATTATTTGCATTGTTATTTGATTTTTGCTGATTTGATTGGTCATGAACTATACCACACACATAAACAAAGTACCCATAATCCTCCACAATTGTCCATTGGATTCCCTCCCCACTTTATTCCCACCCCCATTCTCCCCTTCTGGTAGCTTCAATTCTATAGTCAGATTTAGTTTTTTCTGTTCCTTTGTTTTCTTTGTTTACAATCCACATGAGTGAAATCAAGTATTTGTCTCTCTACTGCCTTATTTTGCTTAGCATAATCTCCTCTATTTCATCTATGTTATCATAAATGGAAAAATTTCATCCTTTTTATAGCTGAGTAGTATTTTATTGTGTGTATATATTTTAAAGCTTCTTTATATTTTCATTTGTCCTTGGGAACTCAGGTTGTTTGCATGTCACAGCTATCATAAATAGTGCTGCAATGAACATAGGAATGCATTTACCCCTTCAAATTTGTATTTTTGCATTCTTCAGCTAAATGCCTAGAACTATAAATGCTATTTCATGTGGCAAATCCATTTTTAATAATTTCAGAAACCTCCATATTGTTTTCTATAGTCTACATTCCTACCAACAGTGTTTGAGGTTTCCTCTTTCTCCATATCCTCACTAACTCTTGCCATTTCTAGTCTTTTTGGCATAGTCCATTCTCACTGGTATGAGATGGTATCTAATTGTGCTTTTGATTTGCATTTCCCTGATGATAAGTGATTATGATGAGCATTTTTTTTCATTGCCTGTCCAGTAATGAGTTTTTGGTAGTAATCTGAGTAAAATGATATACAAAAAAAGTATTGTGGTAGAAATGGCAAGAATTGTTTCATTTCTGGATGTATTTTAAAGGTTGAACTAGCAGGATTTATTGATGAACTGGATCTGGAATGAAATAAGACGAGAGGTTAATCATGGTGTAATACACAAGTATTTAGTATGAGCATAAACAAGAATTATCATCAACTGATTTGGAGAATATTTAAGGAAGAGCAGATTTATAAAGACATGTTTAGTAGCTCAGTTTTGAACTTGTTAGTTTCAATTTTTCCATCAATCAGATGGATGAAGATGTAAAATAAAAATTAACTGATACTAAGAATATTAAGAATCTAGATTTCCAAAGGAAGGTTTGGACTGGAGATATGTATTTTTGAGTTATCAGTATATAGATGGTATTAAGGATGAAAAAAAGTAAACTAGTGAGGATAGACATAAAAGATAATTGGTAAAAGGACCAAGTCCTAGGTTACTGCAGCCTTTTGAAGTGTAGGAAAGACCTAGTTCCAGCTAGGTCAGTATAGTGTCCTGAAAGGCAAGTGAAAAATGAATTTCAATGAGCAGAGGGTAGTCAACTGTGTCAAATGCTACTGATAGATCAAATAATAGGAGAAATGATCATTATATTTAGCAACATAAACTTCCTTGATAACCTTCATAAGTGAAATTTCAGAGGCATGATAGAGGCAAAGCCTGATCGGTTCAGGTTCAAGAGAAAACAGGAGCAGATAGTTGGGTGATAGTGCATCAGACACCTTTCTTTAAGTATTTGCAGCCAGGAAAAGGTGACATACACACACCAGCTCAAATGGTGCATGGATTTGAGAGAAATATTATTAAAAGGTAACATTTCCTTCTTCTTACATATTCTTTGTCATCTTTGGTCAGGATTTGTTCCTTTCAGAGGAGGTTATCTATTCATAGGAGCAATGATCCTTTCTATTTATTATTCTTCCTATATTGGTGTTCAGTTCTCCTTGACCTTCTGAGTACCTAAACCAGCATGGGAAAAATTGAGGAGCATGATTTGATATAGCAGGTATCTTTAATTTCATAATGTGTTCTCAGTGAATATTGTCTGTCAATGTTTCTTCTCAATGAACTTTGTCTGTAAATGTTTCTTCTCCTAGGGATATATTTCTCCTTCTGTTGTTATTTGTCTCTGTGAAATTATCAAATCAACTAGGGTTACTGTCATTGTGGCTTTCCTTATTTCTCATTGCTTTTTAATTGGAGATTTACTGCTCATTTTATTTTCCTGTTCATTTTTTAACCCTGCTTAACAGTTAAAAATCTGATTTCTCTGTCCACCACACCCTCCAACCTGTGTTACTTCCAGAATTTTTCTACACATTTGAGGACAGGATGCCAAAATATAAAACAAGTTCCCATGTGGTTTCTATTTTCACTGTATCTTCCTTTCTACTGTCTGATTTAGAAAGGAGAGTCACCAAAGGTACTCAATTTCTTGTAGGGTCTGTCTGCAACACTGGGTCTTATAATTCTAAATGATAGATCATTGAGTAGAATTTTTAGTAACAAGTGATCTTGTTTTTAGAGAAGTCTCTATCCAGCAATAGATTGTAATGTGCATGTGTGCGTGTGTGTGTGTGTGTGTGTGTGTGTGTGTGTGTGTGTGTCTCCATCCTTATTTTCTTTTTTGAGTTGGTTAAATTCTACTATTTTTTGTGGTGGTTATATATATATATATATATATATATATATATATAAAACATCAAGTTTACCACTTTGACCATTTTTTGAACAGAAAGACACTTTATTCAAATGCTGTACTCTAAAGTTTCTTTCTTTTACATATTTCCTTTTTTATAACATTAAATAAATTTCAGGTGAGCATCATTGAAAGGCAATGTGTACATACTACATAAAGTTCACCACTAACATTCCATATCTATCCTTTACCATAACATTGTCCCCTTTGTCCTGACCTACCCACCCTCTTCACCTTTGCTTTCTGGTAATTAATAATTGGTCATAAAATCCAAAAGTTTATTTTTGTTTTATTTGGTTGAATTGTTGGTTTTCTCTATATGTCACATATGAATGAAATTATATAATGTTTTACTTTCTCTGTCTGACTTATTTTTGTATGCATAATACCCTCTAGGTTCATCCATGTTGTTGCAAATGGCAGTATTTAATTTTTTTAATAGTTAAATAGCATTCTATTGTGGATATAGCACATTTTCTTTAGCCATTTTTCAGGTAGAGGGCATTTAAGTTGTTTCCAGTTCTTGGTTATTGTACATAATGCTTCACTTAACATGGAATCACACATATATTTTAATTTAGTGTTTTTATATTTTTTAGGTTTTCATACAGAGCTGGCATAACTAGATCATATAGAATTTCTATTTTTAATTTCTTAAAAAATGTCCATACTGCTTCCCATAAAGGCTGCCCCAATTTACAAGCACACGAACAGTGTACAAATGTTCCCTTATCTCTACAATTCTCTCTTGTCTTTTCAATAATGCTATTCTCACAGATGTGAGATGATGTCTAAATGTGGTTTTGATTAGCATTTCTATAATAATAAGAGATGATGAACAACTTTTTGCATGCGTATTGGCCATCTGAATGTCTTCTCTGGAGAATGTCTATTCAGAGCCTATACCCATTTTTAATTAGGTTATTTTTCATTGTGCCGTTTTGTTTATGATTTATTTTTATATTTTGGATATTAACCCTTTTTCAGACATACAATGTACAAATATCTTCTATCTTTCAATAGGCTGCCTTTCCATTTTGATGCAAGTTTCTATTGCCATGCAGAAGCTTTTTAATTTGATATAGACCCATTTGTTTATTTTTGATATAGTTTCCATTGCTGTTGGAGTTGGGTCCCCAAACACATCTCTAAGGCTGTTGTCAAGGAGCATATGGCCTATGTTATCTTCCATGTACTTTATGGTTACAGGTCTGACATTCAGTTATTTTACCTATTTGTAATTATTTTTTGTGCATGGTGTTAGATCATGATCCAGCTTCATTATTTTGCCTGTTGCTGTCCAGTCTTTCCCACTTTAGGTGTACAGTTCAGTGGCATTATGTCCATTCATGTTGTGCTCACATCATCACCATCCGTATCCAGAATGTTTTCCTCTTCCCAGAGTGAAACTGTACCTATTTAACAGTAAATCTCCATTTTTGTCTCTCCCAAACCACTGGAAACCACAATTCTACCTTCCTGTCTCTGTGAATTTGACTACTCCAGGTACCTCACATAAGTAGAATCATACAATCTATATGAAATCTGACACCACCAACACCTGGAAATAATAATAAGTGAGATTGTAGGATACAAGTTTGATAATATACATCTGAAGAGGTGCGGGCTTATATTTCTGAGTCATATACAGTATAATAAACCAATGTTACCGTATGTAAAATTCATAAAAATAAATGCAAAGGCCTTTCCTATATGCCAACAATAAACAAATGAAATTTGAAAATTACACCATTTAAACCAGCACCCCAAAAATGAACTACATAGCTATAAATCTAACAAAATATGTACAATTATGTGAGGAAAAGTATAAAATTCTTATGAACAAAATCAAAGTGAACTAACTAAATGAAGAGATATTCCATGTTCATTGATACGAATACTCAGTATTTTCAAAATGCCAGTTTTTCCCAACTTGATCTGTAGATTCAGTACAGTCACAATCAAAATTCAAAGAAGTTTGTTTATGGCTATTGATTCTAATGTTTATGTGTAGAGACTAAAGACTCAGAAGAGTCAACCCAATATTGAAGAACAAAGTTAGAAGAATAACACTATCCAAATTCAAGACTTATTATGAAGCTGTAGGTAATCAAGACAGTGTAGTGTTGGTGAAAAAAATAGATGACTGTGACAGAATAAAGATCCCAGAAACATACTCACATAAATACTGATCCTGGACAAAGGAGCAAACAATAAATACAATGGAGCAAAATAACATTATCCACAAATAATGGTGGAACAAATGAATATTTACATGCAGAAAGAAAAGACTCTAGACAGAGACCTTATACTCTTCACAAAAATTAGCTTGAAATGGATTACATACCAAAATGCAAAAGGCAAAATTATACAATTCCTGAAAGGTAATATCAGAGAAAATCTAGATGACATTAGGTATGGCAATGACTTATTTTTTTGAGATAACATTACAACACTGTATATGATTCAAAGTTATAACTTCATACCTTTTCAGTTGTATAACACCAAAGCTGTAATTTATGTGAGAAATAATTGATAAACCGGACTTCTTTAAAATTAAGAAATGCTCTTTTGAGAAAGTCAGACAATGAGGAGTCAAGTCATAGACTGGAAGAAAATGTTTGTAAAAGATACATCTTATAGGGCCTCCCTGGTGGTGCAGTGGTTAAGCGCTGCGCTGTGGAGCTGTCAGCAGCAGCGATGAGAGTTTGACGCCCGGCAAGGGAGAGTCCCACATGGTGTGGCAGACCTCTCCTGTCGCGCCCGCTGCTCCCCTCAGCAGTGTGTTTCTGTCGATCTGCCTGTTCTGCTCCCTACTCTGTCCTAGTGAACCCTCTCGCCGCTCCACGCCTCTGGCCTGTACCCCAGATTGTATGCATAAGTAAATAAATATTTTTTTAAAGTTTTTTTTTAAATTTTATTTATACATACAAGCTGGGGTACAGGCCAGAGGCGTGGGGCGGCGAGAAGGTTCACCAGAGACAGAGTAGGGAGCAGAACAGGCAGATCAGAAACACACTGCTGAGGGGAGCAGCGGGCAAGGCAGGAGAGGTCTGCCGCACCATGTGGGACTCTCCCCGGCCGGGCGTCGAACTCGCGTCGCCGCTGTCAACAGCTCCACAGCGCAGCACTCAACCGCTGCGCCACCGGGGAGGCCCCATAAATAAATAAATCTTTAAAAAAAGATACATCTTATAAAGAACTATGGTCAAAAATATAGAAGAACTTTTAATACTCAATAATAAAACAAACAATTCAAATAAAATTTGGCTAAAGACCTTCAGAGATATCTAAACAAATTATACAGATGATAAATAAGCATATGAAAAGATGCTTCATACTGTATGTCATCTGGGAAATGCAAATTTGGACAACAATGAGATACAACTACACACTAATTAGAATGGCCACAATCCAGAACACTGGCAACACCAAATGTTGTGTGGATGTATAGCAACAGAAACTCTCACTCATTGATCTTGGAAATGCAAAAATGGTTAGCCACTTTGGAATACTGTTCGGTGGTTTCTTTAAAGCTACTCACTTTTACCATATGATCCAGCAATATACAATCTTTGATATTCACCCAAAGGAATTGAGAACTCATGTCCACAAAAAACATGCACATGGATGCTTCCAGTAGCTTTATTCAGAGTTGCCAAAACTTGGAAGCAATCAAGATGTTCTTCATTGTGAATGAATAAATAAACTGTGCTATATTGAGATGATAGGATGGTATTTATTGCAAATGATTTTTCATTATTATATTATTATAGCCAAAATAATTGAATTACCAAGCTATGTAAAGATAGAGGAAACAATTTCATATTATTAAGTGAAAGAATTCAATCTCAAAAGATTAAATACTGTATGATTCTAATTATGTGGCATTCTGGAAAGGGCAAATTTATGAAGGCAGTAAAAACATGAGCGATTTTAAGGAGTTGTAAGAAGACAGAAAAAAACTTGGCAGAATGCAAATTTGTGGGACAGTAAAAATACTCTATATGACACTGCAACTGAGGATACATGTGCTTATATATTTGTCCAAGCTCACAGAATGCGCAGCTCCAAGATGTGAACTGTAATGTAAACAATAGACTTTGGGATGGTTATGATGTATCAATATAGACTCACATTTTATACCAAATGTACTACTCTGGGGGTGGTGTTGATAATGGGGAGGCTTATGTATATGTGGAGATAGGGGTATGTGGAAAATCTCTGTGACATCCCCTCAATTTTGCGGTGAACCTGAACAGTCCTAAAATATAAATTTTTTACAAAGAGTTAAATGACAAACTGTTGTGAGAAAATATTTGCAACAAATATACAGGCAAGGAATTTAATGTTTTGTATATAAATATATCCTTTTCCTGATTAGGCAGAAAAAGACAAAAGGTAGGAAAGCAGATGAAGGACATGTAGGTACATCTCATAGGAGAGGAAATACAAAGACTAATAATGATATGAAAGGAAATTACAGGTGATCAGTAATCAGAAAAGAAAGCAAACAAAATTAGATGCCACCTTTTTCTCACCATATTGACAAAAATGAGAAAGACTGACAATACCCATTATGGAGGAGAGTAGGGAAAACTTGTTCTAATGCCCTAATGGTAGAAGGTTACATTACTACTGTCGTTTTGAAGGACAATCAGGAAATATGCATGGACATAGAACATGCCCCAGCTAGCCAATTTTAACAAATCTCTCTCTCAGGTATACTTATGCACTCAGGTATGCTAAATTTGTTGATAGAAACAGGAAAACCTAAATGTTTACCGGTAAGTAAATGGTTAAATCAACATGTTGTACATAAGCATTTAAAGCTATATGTTTACCTTTAAGTGTTGCTTTCTCTGCATCCCACAATTTTTGTAATGTGTGTTTTCATTTTCATTAGGCTCAGATATATTTTTTAATTTTCCTTGATTTTTATGTGTTATTTAGAACTGTACTGTTTCATGTCCATGTATTATGTAGTGTTTCAGCTATCTTCCTGTTACTGATTTCTAGTTTAATTCTATTATGATGTGAGAGGAGACTTTGCAGGATTTATATTCTCTAAATTTTTTGAGGTGTAATTCATGGGCCAGAGAATGTGGTCAATTTTGGTGTATGTTCTGTGTAAGCTTCTGGTAGCATCAATTCTGCAGTCAGATTTCTAGGATTTGTTACTGCTTTGGTTTTATTTGGCCCTTTGTTTTCTTTCTCTCTATTCCACTTGTGAATGATACAATCTGGTATTTGTCTTTCTCCTTCTGCCTTGTTTCTCTTAGCATAACCCTTTCTAGTTCTATGCATGTTGTTGCAAATGGTGACTTTTTTTTATAGTTGTGTGGTATTTATTGTATATATATACCACAGTTCTTAATCAACTCATCTGTTTTGGCCATTTAGGTAGTTTCCATAATTTCGCTATTGTAAACAGTGCTGCAAAGAACATTGCAGTGTATATATCCCTTCAAATTAGTGTTTTTGCAGTCTTCAGGGAGATACATAGGAATGGAAATGTTGGATCATATGGTATATCTATTTTTATTGTTTTGAGAAATCTCCATATTGTTTTCCATAGAGGCTGGAACAGTTTACATTCCCACTGATGGTGTACAATTCTTTCTCTCCTCAATCTGCTTCAAATAGGAGATTACTTACATACTTACATTCTGCATTGTTTTACAAGTCTCACAACGTATACTTAAACATAGGGCAAGTACAAGTTAGTGATACCTTTGAATGAAAATACTTTATGATTTCAACAGTCATCCTTTTTGCATTATTCTGTTAGATAGTCATTTATTGAACAGATATATTCTGACTACTTAGAATGATGAATAGGGGCTTATCCCTGCCCTTGAATAGTTATTGCTACTGGTTAGAAAAGTCTTGAAAGTTTTACATAAATTGAATGCAGTATGTGAAGAAAGCCATTAAGGGCAGAAAATGAAAAGAGGAGCATCCTCCCATAGCAAGGTACCTGGTAACTATTAAAAAATGTTGAATTAAATGTATAAATGGAATTTATGGAATCATATTTGGTAGAAAGCTATGAAGAAAAGTCTTATTATTCACAATTATAGATAGGGATAAAGGATGATCATGGGTTCTAGGTAAATTTATCGTGAGTGAAGTTGTTATTTTAGGAAATCATGGAGACATATTCAGGGAATAATTAGATTGGTCTGAGCTTAAGGTGTGTGTCCAGGAGGAGGGAGCAATAAGCCTGGGTAATTAATGAATGCCAACAACACTATTCTGATCCTTCTTTGCTCCAGATCTGTGAACCTCTGAAATGTTCCAGTTCTCCCAGAAGGTGTATAGAACATGTACTTTGACATGCTATGCAGTCATTAACTGTTGTTGATATGAATTACTGCAAAGTTATAATGACAGAAAATACCAAGGTATCTTTAAACCAAACTGAGACTAACAACCTTAGTTCTGGATTTTCTCCTCTGTGCAGGCTAAGAAAATTCTAAGACACCATCTTTGTTCCTTCTATGCCTGTTGTAGGCCGCTGCCTGCAATTCTGTTCTCTTAGGTAGCCCAACACTAAGTACATTGCCTTTTATACACCAGACATTTGGGAAGGTGTCTTTAATGGACCTTGGATTGATCATGATTTGTTTGCAAACATTAACTTGCTTCTGATCTGCCATCTATTGAGTATGAATCCATGAAGAAATTGCCATCCCAGCGTGAAATGTATTGGACTTTTGCACTTCACCCACATAGAGCACATCAGGATATCTGCATCCCTGCCCCCATGCTACTGTTTAGTTGTCATTCAGAGACACAATATAGGACAAGGAATCAGGAAAACTGAATAGTTCATATATGCCACAGTAAATAGGGAAATTTTATAGATAGGAAGAAATTGACACTAGATGGCATGGGGAGAAGCAGCTTTTAAAAGCATCTACACTCCTGTTTTAATCAAATTGAAGTTGTAATTTATGTTTAGGAGCTATAAATATAGCATTCAGTTGATGCTGATTTGCATTTGGTTTCTGAGCAAATACAGAAGAATTATAGGAAACTGCAAAAAAATAAATCCCCCAAATTATGCATTTTACATGCTAAAAAGGCATTTTAATTGATAGTTATAGTAAGATCAGTGGTTGATTATTACTGTAGTAGATTAAATTTTAAAACCCTGAAATTTCAGAAGAGGTGGAGTATTTGTATTTTGGGTGTTCTCAGCTGTTAAAAATGTAGCCTATTATATTGCAGAACTTTTCAAACAATATTAAGAGGCCAGTTGATGATAACAATGTATAATAGATTTTTTGAGCTAAGTCATCCGAGTAAAAATTGTTGAGCAAGATAAATTAAAAAAATCTAAATACTCAGAATATTTGGGGCCCTTTATGATGGACTAGGATTCCCGGTAAAGTCAAAGAGCCTAGAAGTCTGAATCTTAGGAATCTGTACTCTTGGTTACTAAAGAAATGCTGGAGGAGGCAAACTGTAAGTTAGAAAGAAAAAGTCTTTCCTTAGTTAGGGGAAATGACTGGGAGGTTCATAAATAATAATGGCCTGGGAGAGAGGTACAGTCAAATGGCAGACACTAATCAATGTTTTGGGTTTTTTTTTTAAATGAGGCTTTAAAGGAATGGTATATAAGTAAGAAAGGGTAAGAAGGGAAGTACTAATTTAACTTTCTGAGATTTAGATATGTAAAGTATAAACAATATGTAGATTTTGAAAGGGCTAAGCGAAAAATAAGGTACTGAGAAGATAGCCAAATTTCAATTAAAGGAATTGAGAGGATGATTGGAGAAGAAATTGAATACATAAGAGACTTTGATGCTTTGGGAATTTCGTACTGTTTAAGGTAGTAAAATAATATATATTATAATAATAATATAGCTTTTTTTTTATTTGGTAGAGTCAGTCCTTCCCCTTTATACTTAAAGGGGAGCAGACTACTCCATGAGAACAACCTTTGTTCTCATGCAGTAATCTTCCTAATGAATTTTAAACTTGTTGGCCATGCAGTCCTTTTAATTTTGGTTACCTATTTTAACTCCCATGATCAACATCATTTCTTCATGCCTGTTAACACTAAGTGTGGTATTTTTATTTCTATTGAACAAATCTCTCTCTCAGGTATACTTATGCACTCAGGTATGCTAAATTTGTTGATAGAAACAGGAAAACCTAAATGTTTACCAGTTGAATTTCTATTGAAAGGAGTTCTTAAAAGGCCTCTCTAGAATATTTCCCCAGCATATATGTTGTTTGGTTTCCTCTACTTCAATTTCTTTGTTGTTGTGATCCTATTTTTTTGTCTTTTCCATAAAATATATGGAATATGAATTACTAAATTCCTTACTGTTTTGTTTAATTTTTTTTCTCTTTCTCATATAATCATCTGTTCAACAAGTGTGCTTTGACAGATACTGTTCTATGTGCTGGGATAGAGTGGTATATATGTGAGAGAGGGAGGGATTTTTTGTAAACTTTTTTATATAATTTTTTTGGTTCTGTGAGACTTGGGAGAGGCATATGTCTTGCTCTTTCAGTTTTTAGAGAAGTATTGAAAGTAGATCAGGAGAGATAATCCAGGACAACTAGACACTGAGCAGATTGGACAAATATCTGATAGCATAATGAAATTGTATCATGTAATTATTTGATACCTTTTGTTAATCAATACTTATTTTCTCTTCTGTCTAACTTACGAAAAATATTAAATTCAGAAATATAATCATATGTTTACTTATGCCATGTTTTTCAGAGTAAAATATCTAGTTGTTCTACATGATGCAAAAAATAATAATAATCAATATAATAAAAAGCCAGGGAAAATGTGATATTCTTATCATAAGCAGGTGATTTTACATATTGTTTGATGATACAGTTCATAGTTGGAGTCTAAAAAATAAGTTTTCTTTGAGAGAAAGTGTAAGTAAAGTACTCCTTTGTATTTTAAAGTCTATACAATTGAGAGGCGATCTTGGTGGGGATAGATTCAATAAGGGTAAAATATAAAGCAAAAGTGATTTTGATGTTTGAGGATATAAGAATTGTCTTTACTAATGGACACAGATTTCCAAATGCTTTGAAATATACTATAATGATCGGAGATATTTGTTGGAGATGTTATCAGATAAGAGGCATTCAGATAATGAATCACTGACTTCACTTGTTCAGAAAAGATAAATGGCAAGGTCACCATTCATGTCTGAATTCTGGCCAACAAAGAAATACAACTTAGGTATTTGGGAATAACAAGAGAAATACAGCATTATGTTATGACATTAAAGGAAGAGCAATTAGAAATAACTGGTTCTACTCATACATTATAGAAATTTTAACTGAGAAAATTGCTCTACAATAGGGAATACTCTAGGTAATGGGGCCTTATTATTGAACAAAACAAAGAAGGATCCCTTCTCTCTTGTTATTTATATTATAAATAGTGAACAACATAAATCATAAGCAATTAAATTATTTCACTGGTAAGATGGTGGTATGTGCCATGGAGAAAAATAAGATTGTAAAAGATAAACAAGGAATGCCAGAATGTGAACTGTGATTTTTATTTTTTTTATTTTTTTTTATAATATATATTTTTATTGTTATTTATGCCGTTTACATTTTGCATTCCCCTTGGGTAGCCCACCACCAATTCACCCGTGATCCATCTCCATGGTCCTTTGTGTTCTTTTCTATTCCATTTTGTGCCCTTTCCCTTCCCTCCCTCCGGCTCCTTCCTCCCCCCCCCCCCACTGATTGTCTCTCTCCCACCCGGCCTCCCTATAGTCCTGTTATAAGTGAAACCATTCGATATTTTTCTCTTTCTTTCTGGCTTATTTCACTGTGAACTGTGATTTTTAAAATGGTAGTCAGTAAATATCTCACAGAAAAGGGGACATTTGAATAAAAACCTTGTGGAGAACAATGTGGATATCTGGGTATAGCGCATAACAGGAAGAAGCAGGAAAATGGTCAAATACTTATGGATGAAGCATGCCTGGGACATTTGAGGAACAGTAAGCAAGTAAGCAGTGCGATGAACAGGGAGAAAACTAGTAGATGATGAAGTAAAAAATGAAGACGTGAATTAGATTCAGGCAATTTTAAAGAGTTGATTTTAATTCTGAGTGAAATGGGGAGTCATTGAGGGTTTAGAGCAGAGGGGTGACATGACCTGATTAATATTAGGGAGGTAAGAACAAGATATGACTCCAAAGACTTAACCTGATTAAATGCAAATATGAACTTGCTACTCAACCAGAATGGGAGAGAATTGCAGGAGCAGGTCTGGATGGACATTGAGAACTTTATTTAGGAATGTAAATTGACAGTTACTTCTAGACAGTAAAGATTATGTAGTAAGACATAAGAGTATGTAGTAAGATATGAGTCTAGATTTCAGGCAAAAGGCTTTGATTGAAAATTTCTAGTGTAGAAAATTTAATTTATGGTCATGGAATTATCAAGGAAATCAATATAGATAACTACATTTCAAGAACTGAGTCTTGGGACTCTTCAGCAGTAAGAGAACAGGAATATGAGGATGAAAAAAGATAAAGATTAAATAGGAGTACTTACATGTGGAAAGAAAACCAAAAGATTATGGGGTCTAAAAACCCAGTAAAGAAAGTATTTTGAGAAGGAGAAAGTTATCAGCTTTTAAAATTAATGGTAATGGGTCAAGTAAGTTAACAATTGAGAATTGAGCACTAAGTTTAACAACATCAGTATCATTATAGATTTGGTAAGAATGTTTTTTATGTGAATAGCTTAAGCTAAAAACCTGGTTGAAATGTATTCAAACGAGAAATAAGGGAGAATTACAGATTATTCTGAAAGAAGGGACCCAAAATTTGGGATATTTGGAGGAAGAAGAAGATTCAAGGACAGATATTTTCTAGTATTTGAAAAATAGCAGCGTATTTGGGTTCTGATGGGAGAAATCTGGTAAATAGGCAAAATCAATATTGCAAGAAGGAAAGGAGGGGTTTACTGGAACAAAAACCTCACTTAGGTGAGAGATGATAAGATCTAGAGTACAAGCACAAATATTTCATCCATATTAATGAGAGGTAAAGCAAAATGTATGTGATCAGAAGCAGGGTAAATGGGACTCGGGATTGTGGAAACTTTCTTCTAACTAATTCAGTTTTCTCAAGAAAGTAGTAAGCAAGGGCATTAGTTGAGTCTGAGGATAGAAAAGTAGGTGTTAGAATTTTGAAGAAAGACAAGAAGATATAAAAGGATTGTCTTGTAAAGTGGAGAAATTAGTGAACTGGAACATGCAATATGACTGTAAGTCAACATTAAGGACTCCTCTGAGGTGAATAGCCACAAATTTAAAGTGAGACGTGAATATACATGAGCATTTTTCCACATCACATTATGCTGTACATGTTTAGATAGAGAGGAGGTGGTGATGGATTTCCAAGATTGTAATTTTACCAGGAGAATATAATGAAGCAAAAAAATGGTAAGTAAGCTGCAGGAATGTACAAGAAGTTGACCAGAAATAATGATGAACCATGGAATTTAAAGGTGGAAAGAGAGGGAAGACATTAAATGGATGAAGGTAGTGAAAAGGTGTTAGTATCAGTTGATCGAAGATACTGGTTTTTGAAAAGATCATTGATGTCAGTGAACTGAATTAGGAAGAGTAACCTTGACAGTTGGGACATGATGGTTGGAGAGCATGGTGCTTGAAACATGGTATGAAGCACCTGTGTTGATTAATAAATGACAATATATAAACACACAACCATGGTAGTAAGTGGTTAAAAATGTGTTGAGTAGATGAGGAAGGGAGATCAAGAAACTGCATACAGGTTATTAGGATTATCACCCGTGTGGATATTGAAATCACCAAAAATTATGACAGAAGTAGTGTTGGATACAACATCCAATAGCCAGGAACTAAGCTTTTCTAAGAATAAAGGTGACCTGGGATACCATTAAGTGTCTATGACAAGGAAGAGTGAAAGCAGAATAGTGTGATGAGTTGAGATGAAAAATGCAGGGGTTTTATGTAAGTAAAACAAATACTGGTTTGAAAATGGCAAAGAATTCATTTTCTGACTAGAGGTATAAAGAATGTGAGAGAGAAAGCACAGCCACCAGAAAGAAGGCTGTGGGTGATAAGGCACCTTAATAGAGAGAAGCTTTTCTTTAGAGCACAAAGCCTAAGTGGATTTATATGGAAGAGGTTAAAGACATGGTGGATTTTTGCTAGTGATGTACCATGAGGTCCAGGTGGCACACTAGTGTGTCTTTAGGACTCAAAGGGAAAAGCAGTGGGGTCAGAAAAGGAAATGTATGGAGGAATATGAAGACTGGAACCCAGGGGATAAAGACTCTCCTAGCAGATCTGGTTGTTTATGGTGATGTGACTGGGCTGAGTTATATAAGAGCAGAATGGTGGGGGAGGGATCAAGATGGGCGTGCCTTACCAACAGGATATAAGAGAAAGGTACTCTTTTATTTGACTCCATCCAATGGAAATTTGGAAGTTGGAGGAAGGCAGTCTTCTCTGGAGCACACATTGAAGGATTCAGGGCTTCTGCTTAACTAAATCATGTGAGGAAACCAGGGGAAAGATGGTTTGATCCTGAAATTAATAGCTCTGGAGCTGCTTTTGTCTCCTAAAGATGGTGATGTGGAAACAGGGTGGAGATGTGTTTATCCTTGACTTTCACATCATAAAGGTCATAGAAAAGGTAGTTAAAATTCAATGCCTGGAACTATAAAGGATAATAAAGCTAACATGAGGGAAGAGAACTGGAAAACTGCAGTTTTGGCTATCCAAATGCTAACCATCGTAAAAGCAAAAGAGAAGGCATTAAACAAAATGAATGGAGCATCACAAGAAGACCTCTAATTTAAAGGGACTTACGTAAAATATACAAGGAGAAGCGTGCAACCAACAATAAGCATGGAAAAGCTTCAACTCCAAGACTCCCTGAATCCATGAAAGTTCTAAGTATGAATAGAAAGGCCTTGGTCGAGAGAAGACAAAGAGAAAGATGGAGAGAGAGTGACAAAGGTGTGTAGCAGACAAATGGCTTGTAAGAGATTGTGCCATTTGTTTTCATTATGCTTTAGCAAATACTTGTCAACATAATGGTTGAGCTTGTAAAGAGTTAAATAAAATACAGGATCATTTTCAGCATTCACTCATGCAAGAAATATTGCCCTATTCCCTAAGTAGTTCCAGATACTATCTTGGGACCTGAAGATAAATTCATGGACAAAACATACCTACGTTCTGGTAAAACCTAAATTTCATCATAAACTTATAGTGTAACAGATGACAGATATTTATCAAACATAAATAAATATTAATTTACAGAAAACATATTATGATACAGGCTATTTAATTGGTAATTGTTAGTGATTCTTAAACTTTGTACCCACTTCCATCACAGGATGCCCAGGGAGCCCAACAGACTCATTCAGTGTGTAGTAATTCCTTATAGAATTAATTGGCAACTGGAGGGAATATCAGAAATTAAGAGCAGGGGAGGTAGGTAGAAAAAGCTTTCCTCACTGGTGATTCTGTAAGACTCAGTGGAAATGTGGCCCCAGTAAGAACCTCCAAAGTAGAGAATGGAGGGAATGGAATCACACTCAAGAAAAATGCACTTAATTGTCAGAGTAAAACAGAAGCAGAGTCGTGGGGGGTGGGGGGGGACAACTGTGAGTCAGAATTGGTTATAAGTGAAATGTATTGATTCCAGTAACTAAAAATAAATGAAAAAAAATTTCAGCTAGGTTTAGATGTAGATGTTCAGGTCATGTCTTCGGGAATCTCTGTTTCTATCAATTGGCTCCATTTTTCATAGTATTTTCCTTAGTGTTCTACCCATGTTGTGAAAAAGATGATCACCAGTTTTGAGGTGACATATCCTAAACAGTTTGATAATTCCAGGGAAATGCACCAGCCTCTTTCCTGTTATTTCAACTTAACCTCAGTATTATCGTTGAGTTTTGGTTCACGTGTCTGTATCTGGATCAATCTCTGCTATCAGGGGATGGACTATACTGACTGGCCAGACCAAACATCCATCCTTGTCTTGAAAAAGGGGTTCTGTGTCATGGGGAACCCTAAAAACGGATGTGAAGTGTCACTTCTCCAAAATGAAAACAGAATTCTGTTATTACAACAATGGCTGAAAAATAGGTAAAAAAAAAAACAAAACAATTGATGACATTTAAAGAAGACTTTCATGAAGTGAGGCAATTGATCTGGGCTTTGAAAGATAATTAAGATACGAATAGATGAAGGCAAAGAAAGGGTCATTCTGGACTCACAAAATGGCTTGAGTAATGGTATGTGAACTGGAAGAACACAAAGACTTCCAGTTCAGTTCGGTGCACTGAACATTCCTATCAGCCTCACTTCCCTTCAGACACTATTAACATGAGAGTGAAGTAATACAGAAAGGAAATGTGGTAGATTGATTTCATTAATGACCTAATTCTTGACCCCACCCACCTTACCTCTTTTTACGCAACTTCGTCGTACCCTCTGGGTTTAACCAGAGTGTGATTTGTTTTGGAAAAAGGGATCTCAGCAAATGTTACACAAGCCCAGGCTTGAGAACTGCTTGAAAAATGGAGTTTATTGTTCTTGTGCCTCTGCTTTGTCAGGAACGTGTGCCTGAGCTACTTGCTGGAAACATGGGAGGGACATAGGGAGAAGAGCAGAGTTGTTTCAGCTGATAAAGCTGGACTTGTGAGGGTGTTTAATCCAGATCAGGACCTGGAGCACCTGAGACTGCAGCTGCACGAGACAGAGCTAATACGATCAACTCAGCCCAGCTCAGATCAGCTGAACACCAGAGGAAAATAAGCTAAATAAAGGTGGATGACTGTACGCCACTGAGGTTTGGTTTTGTGGTTATGCAACAGTATGGGGTAGACAGACAGACAGCTGAAACAGGACTAAATCCATGAGAGGGAATAGAAAGGGAGGGAGGGGTCAGTGGTCATTAAGGTATTTTGACAGATTTCTAGAAAACTGAAAATAGAAACATATTGGCCAATTACATCCAATGGAAGCAGAAAGAGCATGGGGAGGGGTGGGGGGAGCGCCAGTAGCTCCCAATTGATTTTCTAGGTCTGATCTTGCAGTTGGCAGGTCCAGCTAGCATGGTTTATTAGTGGTGCTGGAAACAGGGGGATTATTTGAAATTGTTTACAGAATGATTTTGAGAATTGCCTTTAGTGTCAACTCCCCTGCTTGTGTAGAGTGATGAGTGACAGCGTAACAGGCGATCCTGAATGTACTTTTAAACAAATGATAGGAATGCTCTGCTCTAGGCAGATCGTGTGGCTAGTGCAGCTCCAGGGGTGCGAGCTGAAAGAAATGAGGCCACGAGAAAGAGGAGAAGGGGTAGAGAGAAGAGTGGAGGACAATAATGTCACAGTTTTACATAATGGCCTGTCAAGAGCTATTGTTAGAGTTGATAGAAAAAGAAATGGAGGCTCGTATACATGCTGTGGGGTTAGGAAGGGAACCACTACAATAAAGTCGCCCATATTTGGGAGGATAATGGAATATAAAAACTTCAGGTGCTTTGAATGGATATGCTCCTGGTCTTCTCAAATCGATAAATCAAGAAATAATAGTAAAAAAAGATATTAATGCCATGGACATAAGCATGAATGCTAATAAACGCAGGTGTCCGACAGGACACCCCTTCAGGAGTGAATCTAAGAATAGAGAGGTCTGGGGCAAGAGACTTTAGAGTTCATTACAAGATAACCTCTCTTGGGCCTCCCTGGTGGCTCAAGGGGTTAAGTCTCAGCCTATGAAGCTGTCAGCAGCCACTGCAGCACGAGTTCGATCCCCAGCCAGGGAGCTTCCCACAGGGCACAGCAGACCTCTCCTGCCTCACCCGCTGCTCCCCTCAGCACTCTATTTCAGTTGATCTGCCTGTTCTGCTCCCCACTCTGTCTCTGATGAACCCTCTCACCCACCCCCCACACCTCTGGCCTACAGCCCAGCTTGTATGCATAAATACATAAATCTTTAAAAACAAAATAAAAAAACAAGACACACACTCTCTCCCCTTCCCTCCCCCACCTCAGTACAGGAAATGGAAACCATGCTACATACATGTAAAGCAGAGCACTGCATGCTTGCAAAAATCATAGTAAGAACCTGAAGAATGGAAGTTGAGGGTCTGGGATGGGGCTATTGATTGATTTCAAAATCAGTAACTGCAGTCCAGAGCGGGGAGCTGCTATTGCCCCCGTCACCGTTGCTGCTGAGACAATGGTCTCTCACATTCACGAAACTAGATGGACTAGATAAAGTGCCTGGAAGTTTCTGGTGAAGAACAGTTTTAAAGTCTGGTGCACTTTGAAACGTATACTTCTACTGTTTGGAGAATTTAAGTATATTATTTAAGAGTCCTCAAAATCACTTAGGAAATGAATTGATATAAAATGCTTCGAACAGTGTCTTGGGTAGAGTAAGCACTATATACTTTTATATAATAATAATCACAACTTATAATTATATTCAGAAAGCAATTTGAGGTCTATAGTATAGCGAACAATATTGGACCAATGTCAATTTCTTCATTTTGATATTGCACTAGAGTTATTACCACTGGGAGAAGCTGTGTATCACACTCTACTGCTTGCAACTTCCTGTGAGTGTATATTATTTTTGAAGTCAAAGTAAAATGGAAAGTCTGAATACTCCAGCAATGGTGGAATATCTTGTCACTGGAAGGAAAGAAGAGAGAGGGAGAGGGGAGGAGGGGAGGAGGAAAAAGTAAAGTAAAAGAAAGTTCTTAGAGAAAGTGAGAATCACTAAAAATCAGCATGAGGCTGAGAAAAATTCACCCAAACTAGCTGCACTTCCTTTCTGATATTTTTTATGAGTTTATTAAGTAGGAAAATGCTATTTCAATAGGGCATTTGCCCAAATGCCTCATTTCATGCTGAGGCCTGGACCGATGGCAGAGGAAGTGGCTTTGGAGTTGAGAGCGATCAGATGTCGTGGAAAGGACACAAGTGTCTAGAAAGATTCAGAGCTGAATCTGCAACTTCTCATTAAAAAAATTGAGTCTGTTATTTAAACTCTTTGGCATTCACCCGATCATATGTAAAACGGGGATAATCATATCTGCCTTGCTTATTATTATTGCAGGGACTTATAGTTCATCGAAGCTGCTCAAGTGCGAGCTTGAATAGGTCACTGCAATAGCTCCTTTCATCAGTTTTTTTTTTTTTGATTGTGAGCTTTTTGTTACCATCATCTGTATTGAATGCTTTGCCTTGGAGGGGTGTATCTCATATATAATGATAACTGTGAATAAATAATTCAGAAACCTTTTGTCATCCGTCCAGCTCTACAACCCTCCCACTTCTCACCCAGTAATCTCTTAAACGAAGTGAATATAAAAATCCACTGACCCTTCCACGGGCCTCAGTTCCCTGACTCTTCGAGGGTCCTGTGCTGCCTCTTTCTGGTGATAAGAAAAAGACCATTTTACATAAAAGAGATGACTCCAAGCAAATAATGTACAGTAGTTGGATAATTATAGTGAGAGGCAAATTGAAAAGTCAATTTTCATAATTAGTCTGTGATCCGTTGTGGCTCAAAGATTTTTATGCAATGCAGAACTTTGTATGTGGCAAGACTTATTAAGTTGATATCCTCTTAATCAATGGCATACATCATACAGCGGCCACTTTCACATTAGCACAAGTTGAAATAGTTCAAAGACGTATGCACTTAAAATTGTTAATTTAGCAAATGAAATCTCAAAGTCCTGATTACTGGTCCGTGAACAGGAGCGTTTGTATTGAGGCTGTGTGAGAGACAAGAGACATCGAGCTGATGCTCTGAAGTGCCATGACCTCTGGCTCCTGTCACCCATGGCTGTTCACTTTTGCTTCAGCAGGTCTGTCATGAATGGCGAGAGAGTGCAGGTCCAAGCAAGTTGCTTTTAATTTGAATATGTGAAATGTAACTTTAGTCCAGTCAATCCAAAACATAGAACATGAAAGAACTGCTTCAAAAGTGCAGATCTTTCAAGGCTAAACTGATTCTGCAGGAAAGAAGAAAAGGACGGGCACTTTCACCCCACTTTTGGCCTGGCATGGTCAAGTGAGATGGCTCCATCGTTCCATTGTTTCTGCCTTCAGTGTACCCAAATAGCTACCTTTAGACAGCAAGAGCAATGGCAGGAGGAACTGCGGGCTCTGATTTCTTGGTGCAGACTTTCATACCTCATCAGCATTTTCTGTCGTTTGCTTCCGCAGTCAATACCACCCCTATATCGTTATTATCTGCATCTGCTACACCTTTGCTCAACTTCTTCATACCCTCAATTACTGTCATACCAAATTAGCAGTTCTCTAAGTAACACGTTATTTCATTCTCATCTGCTCTATTTATGCTGTCCACACTGCCTTGTCCTGCCTGAGGTCGGCATATTTCTCCCACTCAAAGGAGAGTGTCTGCCTGTTTTATCACTGATCATGTTCCACAGTAAGTCTCTTCATTCACAAGTAAAGCATCCTAGGACTTCCGGGCCTCCCTGGTGGCGCAGTGGTTGAGCGCTGCGCTGTGGAGCTGTCGGCAGCGCGCAATGCGAGTTCGATGCCCAGCCGGGGAGAATCCCACATGGCGCGTCAGACCTCTCCTGCCTGCCCGCTGCTCCCCTCAGCAGTGTATTTCTGATCTGCCTGTTCTGCTCCCCACTGTCTCTGGTGAACCCTCTCGCAGCCCCACACCTCTAGTCCGTACCCCAGCTTGTATGTATAAATAAATAAATCTTTAAAAAAAAACACAGCTTTAAAAAAAAAAGCATCCTAGGACTTTCACTATTTTTTTGTGTCATTCTGTCACAGAATAGACACAGTCTGAGAACATCTGAGTCCAGAAGCTACACCTGGCGGGCAGCTGGGCTATTACTCATTGAGCAGTGTGGCCCTGTGCATTAGCCTTACCACACCGACTCAAAGTCTGGCCATGTTCAAACTATCCACATGATTTTTGATTGATCAGTGCTATAATTTTGAGCTACATTATGTAAGTATTCTCCCAATATAGAAGGAGTAAACAGAATAACAAAACAGAAGGTTTGAAGAGAAAAGAAGCAAAAGCTACTTTGGCAGGGGGAGTGAGAACAGCCAGATGTTGGCACAAATAACACATGTGCCTATCTCTTTGGGAATTGGGCTCGATATAATACATTTAGTTCAAGAAGTGAATATTACCAACAACAAGTAATTAAAATATATTAAACTAGATAAGGCAACCGTGATAAAAGAAAGTCAGTAATATGCTTATTTAAAAAGACTTTTTGCTATGCCTTGAAGGGTACCAGAAATTGATTCTGGTTCTACAGGACATGGAAAAAATGTTCAACAACTAACCCTTCCTCCTCTTCTCTCTGACTTTCCAGAGATTAATTCTTGCAGGGGAGGGAGGTTTGTTTCTGCAGTTGTCCTCTGAGCACTGACTCCGTACTGGGCTTGTTTAGGCAGTAGAATCCTGGAGATGAATGGCAGGCTTTCTTCCTGTGGGAACTAGCTTGTTGCGGAAGGCAGACGGGTAAGCAGGCCATGGAAATACTATGGCAGAGAAGTGGCCAAAGTTTGGACGGGGTGATAGGCCAAGCTCATTTGATCATAAATGTAGTAAAGTGGGCCTCCCTGGTGGCACAATGGGTTAAGTCTCAGCACTATGAAGCTATCATAGCCACTGCAGCATGAGTTCGATCCCCGGCCACAGAGCTTCCCACATGGCGCAGCAGACCTCTCCCGCCTCACCCACTGCTCCCCTCAGCAGTGTATTTCAGTCAATTCGCCTGTTCTGTTCCCCACTCTGTCTCTGGTCAGTCCTCTCACCACCCCACACCTCTGGCCTACACCCAGCTTGTATGCATAAATAAATAAACCTTTAAAAAATGTAATAAAGCAGGGACAGCTGAAAATGTGATTCTGAATCTGTTCTGATGGGGAACCCACTTTCTTTGTCCTCATTATCTGGTCTGGTGATAGTTGGCCCCCAACAAAGAATGAAGAGATGAAAGACCCCCGCCAAGGGCAAAATAGCAGCAATGGCTGTGTGGGGTGGGGAGCTGATGACGGAGACCCTGTCTTGTGTAGGTAGGAGACTAGAAATACCCATGAACTTTAACCCAAGAAACTTGCTCCATTAGCCTGTCATACGTCATTAGCAAAGCACAAATCAAACAAGACTAAGTCATATATCATTAGTAGGATAACCAGCCAAGAGGAGACTGCATGTCAGCTGTCCATCAGTACAAATTATGACAAGTGAAAGCTTAAGGAACTCACAAAAAACTGTAAGGAGAAAACTTCCTCATATGAGCAAAACCCTACCTCTTCTCCTCTATAAATTTCTTTCATATGATTTATCCAAAATATAACCCATGTATCTGGATAAAGAGGGAACAGTAGTAGGAAGAACCAACCCAAGCTCAAAAGAATGTAGTTGACAAGGAGTGTGCAATGAAAATATGTTGCCATACAGAAGAGCTAAAAAGACACTTCTCCAAAGAAGAAAAGCAAATGGCCAACAGGTACATGAAAAAATGTTCAACATCACTTATAATCAGGGAAATGCAAATTAAAACCACAATGAGATACCACCTCACCCCAGTGAGAATGGCGCACATTAATAAAACAGGCAACAACAAATGTTGGCGAGGATGTGGAGAAAAAGGAAC
>PVIJ01014181.1:0-41917 GCA_004024925.1 Scalopus aquaticus | reverse complement strand
ATCTCTCCATTCTCTTCTTGCTTTTAATGTTTCTTCAGAGAAATCTGATGTCAGCCTGATTGGGTTTCCTTTGTAGGTTATTTGTTTCTTTGTCCTCATCATTTTCAATATATTTTCCTTGTCTTGAATTCTCGATAGTTTTACTATCATATGTCTTGGTGTTTTTTTCCTTTCATTGTAATAGTTTGGAGATCTTCTGAGAAGCCAAGATCTCTTAAAACAACTTTGCAGACATAATTTCCAGAGTCTTGAAAGCGCCATGCCTAATACATGAGTCACCATACACGAGGAAGTCCAAAGCATGCTATCCCCTGAACAGAGTCTTGTTGTTCTTGCATTACATATACAACTTACCAAAAGGTATAATTTTTGTCATAAGTGATGCTGTCTAGTAACATATTTGATACATATCTTACCAGCTTCACATGGGAATTGAGCCAGAAATTTAGCAAAGGTTGTTAAACAGAAGGAATAAAATTTATTTTACACTTTGCCCACAATAATCAAAGAATGTTAGAAAGAGAAGAAAGTATAATATGGGAATCAAACAGAAAGCACTAATGATTGGTCCATTCAACATATATGAACTACATTAAAAGTAAATGCACTAAATGATTTATTAAAAAAATAAAGATGGTCAGAGTGGATAAAAAACTGAAACTACATGTCATTTACAAGATATACTTGAAACATAAGGATACAGGAAGGATGAAAGTAAAGGAATAGAATGATGTTAACCCTAGCCAAAGGAAAGCTGCTGGAACAATCATAATCGTACAACAGACTTGAAGGCAAAAAAGCAACACAGAAATAAGAGACACTTCACAGTAAGTGATCAAACACTAGGAAGAAATAACAGTTCTAACTTGAATAAGCCTAATGAATTCTCAAACCACTTAGAGTAAAAACTGAAGGTAAACAAATGCAGAATCAAAGCAGATCTTAACACACCTTTCAGCACTGAACCCACTTTGAACAGTCAAACAGAATCACAGGCAAAAACAGATGAATTAATAGAAGTACAAAAAGACCGGAAAACATGATTAGCAAATTTGACCTAATGGACTTATATAGAGTATTAATAGCAAATTATTTTTATATATAAACAGAACATATACATAGAGGAAAGTTAACAAACTTCTATGGCCTGAAACCAGAGAGTAAATCCTCTCTCCACCTGCGATTAAGCTAGAAAACAAGAGCAAAATGATAATTAGAAAATCTTGTATTTTTGGAAATTAAGAAATTCATTTCTAAATTAACCTTAAGTATGAAAGGAAATTAGCATGAATTAGAAAATATTTTTTTCCTCAAAAAGCCATACAATTGTGCAAGCAAAATAATCTCAGTAGAAGGTATCATTTAAAATGGAATAGAAAAGAACACCATGGAGATGGATCACGGGTGAATTGGTTGTGGGCTACCCAAGGGGAATACAAAATGTAAAAGACATAAATAACAATTGAAAAAAAAGGTATCATTTAAGTATTATAAATAACTTTATTGAACAGAAACCAGTTGAAAGGCATTCACCATTACTGACTGATTATGCACAGGAAATGGTCACACTGGATTAACTACTCATGACCAACTGAGGGGCAGGGGGAAGCCCTTTCATCCTGTTTAGCAATGTAAAAATCTTCAGATAAGGAATCAGTGGAAGTGCTTTCGCTATATAAATCAGCGCTCTGGCTCAATTTATAAATGCCGCCTCTGCTCTCTTTTATAAATATCCAGACTGACTCAACCTAAGAAATCCTAAACTTGACAAATTCTGTGTCTTACAAAGGTTAGATCACAAAAGTTAAGTGATCTTATTCCCTCGTACTTTTAATCCTATTTCTTCCAATATTTTCTATGACAAAACATCACTTGTGAAAGTATACCCATTGGGATATGTTAGTCAAAGACATTGCATGTAGATATTCACCCACTTAACCTGCTTTGAACACTGTCAAATAGAGTGAGAGGCAAATTCAAATTCATTAATGTACTGGTCATCTGTTTAGAGTGCTTTATTGGGTCGAGCAGGACGTAAAATTAGAACTCATTCCCTACGTTTAAAAGACCCTCCATCTAGGTAAGGAGACAAGACATGCCTTTAAAAATACTACTTGGACTTTGCAAAAAAAAAAAAAGATAGGTGGATTTCCACTTCTGTTGATGGACAACTAGGCAATTCACACCAACTTTCCTGATGAAGTCCCTACAATCAAAGTGCCAGACGAAATACGGGGTTTAAATCGTGGATGTACTTAAGAGCTAATAACAGCCAGGATCAGAGGAAGAGACTAAATTCTGGCCAATGAATCCAGCCTGCAGATCTGCTTCTCTGAGGCTGTGCTGCTCTGGACTAGGCTGTCACCAGATCAAGCACTGCTTCTTATGAGGCCAGCGGGAAGGAAGGGGAGCCAGGGCTTTGAATGCAGGACTGAACTTTGGTCTGGAGCCTTGGATAGCTAAACCTTTGAGTTAAAGGTGAATGGAAAACAACTGGGCCCTTCAGGGACAGCAGCGTATCACGGAGCCACTGTGGGCCCTGAAACTGGATTGAGGTGACCCCGGACTCTTAGGGTTTATCTGATATATCTTTTTCAACTTACACTTTCAAATTTTCTATTTTCTATTTATGTGTCATTAATAAATGATGCCTGTTTTTTCCTTTAATCTGGTCTGATAATTTTTGTCCATTTATATTCATGTAGTGACTAATACATTTAGATTTATTTCTGTTGTCTACTTTATGTGTGTAGTGAGTCTTTATGGTAGACTCATTATTTTCCTAAGAACTTTGTGAGAATCCTTTAAGGTCAGGCATGAAGGCGATTTCCTTAAAAAATTATGCTTGTGTCTATTAGACACCTGGGGACAACACCGGACTGGGACAATTTTAAACTGTTGGCTTGAGTCTTCTCAGGCCACCCAGGTAGTGTGAACTTGGACGGCAAAACCCATTAGAACTGTGTTAAGATTATAAATTTTGAAGGGACGATGAGCTACTCCTCCCACCCCCAGCTTAGTGCCAGGGACTAAGACAGGCAGTTCTCTTTTCAAATAAGGGATTATTTCTAGTTCATGCTAGATGGATAGCTTTGAAGATGCCTCTGTGTGTGTGTGTGTGTGTGTGTGTGTGTGTGTGTGTGTGTGTGTGTGTGTGTGTGTGTGTCTGCGCGCGCAGGCGTGCACCTGCGATCTCTTATTACACACCCTACTTTCAGGAGACCCTGGGCTTCACTTGAAGGATGCAACCTCGAGTGAATACACTCAAAGCTATATACTACTTCAATAAACCCCCACAGGGTAAAAGGTAGTGTTAGTACTCTGATTATTTTTCTCTTCACTCAGTTAACTTCTGCCTTCACTTAGCCCCTGGCCTGCATATTCTTTACTTTCTTGTTAGTTCACAGCTACATCCAAGAAGTTGATTTTTTATATCTTATCTAACATTTCAGTTGTCCTTATGGGTACTTCTTTCACTATGTTGCTAGAAAACACATTACTCATCTATATTTTTTAAGATCTTTACCTTGATGTTCCTAGGTGAGACTGATATCTAGTTTTATTTTCTCTTATTAACTTCACATTAAAGAAATGTTAATCTTGACCTCATAAAATAAGTTGCTCAATGGCCATACTTCTTCCCATCCTCCAAAATAGTTTGCATATGATAGGGATTATCATTATCTTAAAACTTATCTGTAAAACCATCCAGGCCTGATGTCTTTGGCAGAATTGAGGGAAGGCATACTTCTGATTAGTGAATCAGAATCTTTAAGGTTATTAATTTATTCAAGTTTTCTATTTCTTCTAGAATTAATTTTGATAATATTTTTTAGAAAATGATCTAAATTTTCAAATTTAATGGCATATAGTTGTTCATAATATCCTGATGCTCTTTTAAGTCTTTATAATATATGCAGTTGTATCTCTTTTTAAATTTTTTTTCTCTTTAAAGATTTGCCTACTTGGTTAATTCTTTGTCTATGATTTAATTTTTGCCATTTAAAAATTATTTTCTCACTTTTTAGATTTTCTTTGGTGCTCCTTCTGGCTTCTTGAGTTGAACTTATTAATTCACTTACTTTCAATTTTCCTTGTTTTTCATATAAAGGCATAACATTATCCTATAAATTGTGATAAATCCTTTGCCACATAGTCCCAGATATTTTTTGCTGCTGTGATTTCTTCTTCAAACTGTGAGTTACTCAAGAGAGTACTTTTTTTAAGTTCCCAAGTACATTTAAGACAAAATAAACACCCAGCTTTTTAATGCTGATTTTCATTTTCCTTGCTGTGAGGACAGAGGATGATGTATCTGTATATGCATTTGCTAAAATAGTCAAGACTTCCTTTGTGGTCTAGTACATGGTCAATTTTTATAAATGTTCCATGTACACTTGAAAGGTATCTGAATTTCCTATTCCCTGGGTACAGAGTTCTTTTGATCTATTAGATAACTTTTAATTTGGCTTATAAAGCTTCTATATCCTTACTAAGGATTCTGTTTGATCTATCCGTTTCTGGTAGAGCTAGTTTAAAATCTCCCACTTAAAAAAATAAAGTCTCCCACTTTGGTTGTGGACTTTTAAAATTTTCTTTTAAAGTTTTTCAGGACCTTTTTTTGTTTTATTGCATTCATATACAATCATGGCTATGTTTGGTACCTAGCTCTAAATGGTTTTAATGCCTTGGGCATTTTAATTTTTTATTTTGAGTTTCTTTATCTGCCTTAATACTTTTTTCTTAAACTCTCTGTTCTTTCCCATTTATACTGCTTTTAACCAGATTTTTTTTTTTTTTTGTGGGGAGTTGGTATTTAACGCTTTGTTTTGCATAGTGTTTTTAATCTGTCTCCTACAAGCAGCATATAGCTGGATTTTCCACACATCGAGAGTAGTAGTCTCTGTAAAGAGACTATTTAGGTTTATTTAGGTTTATTTCTACATATTTTATATTTTCTAAATGCAGTATTTCCCCTTTGTGTTTGTGCTGCCTACCTTCCCATCTCCTATTGTCTTGATAAGTTGTCTATACTCTTTTGGTTATTCCTGCTCCTGTCCTCATTTCCCAACCTCCACATAATCACATATCAGAAAGCTGAGTAGATACTGCTACGTTAACTTGCCTACCTCATATCCAATATCATTTCCTACTTTGAAACAGATACCTATTTCATGTTGGGTACATTACTATTCAGAATAAACATGTGCTCTCTAGCTTCCCTGGCATCTAGGCATAGCAAACAAGAAGTAGCTGAAGTTATGTGTGAAACTTCCAGGAAGTCTCTCTAAAGGGGAAGAACTCCATCTGCCATCTTGGACCAGAAGGATGAATGATGTTAAGGATGGCAGAAAACAGACAGAAGGAACCTATGTCTCTAATAATCTCAGAGCTGCTATACTAGTCCTGGGATAATTTCTTTTGTACCTCATTTACAAGAAAGAAAAACAAATGTTTCTCTTGTTTGAGCCACTAATTTGTTTTTTTTTTAATTAGCAGCTGAATGTAATTCCTGATATAGAAATTACAGAGGGTTCTAGAATTTTAATTTTTTTAAAATGTACCTTTCATTACCAGTTTTAGAAAATGAAGGTGATTCTTTTTAATTAAATAAATCTAATATATTTTACAATAAATATACTTTACAAATGTTTTATTAATACATTTTATAAAATTCCAATTTCAACTGTTTCCTGAGTCACATGAACCTTCCTTCTAGGTTCATGTTCTTTCCTGTTGGATGAAGTTGACAGGTAGAGAGGCTGAGAGAGGCAGAGGAAGAGTTCTAGTGGTATTTTTGTCTTTGGTTCCTGTGTCCTTACTGCACGTTTGATTATACAATATACTGTGTTCATCTATTGTCACTTGAGGTCAAGAATCCCTATGAAAAGAAATAGAAGCTACAGAACAGATCTGGTTTTGTGACATTTGCCTAATTTATTCAGGGTGAAGTATAGAAACAGTATAGATTTAAATTCTTAGAGAGGACACTTTTTTTTTTTTTAAGATAATAAAGAAGAAAATACCCAGGAAAAGTACCAGAGGAGAAAGATAAAAATGAAGGAACCAAAAATAATGAGTCCCAGAATACTGCCTAATTTATCAAACTTGTCAACAGCAGTTTAGAGTAGAAAGGAGAAGAAATGTGTTCTTTAAGAAAAAAGAAAACACATAAAAATTATCGAATAGTATTGGACCTAAAAGGAAGAGTAAAAATCAGAAATAATTGTCAACAATATATCTTTGAAATAGCCTAAGGACAATACTAAAATATTAAACATCCTCTTAAAACTCTGGTTATTTTGCATACACGTAAAATATATGATGGACTATTACATGTTAACTCAATATTATTTTTAAAAACCAGGCCCTATCTTCAGCACAGGGTTGAGTTCATTTTGTCAGACACATGACGTATTTTTGTATTTTCAAAATCTCAGTAAGACTGAGTTGACTGGACTTGACTACAGTGATGGGTAAAACACCCAAACATAAGTAAAACATTTCAACACAAACAATTGTTTCATCCAGCCACATTTAAAATAAAACAAAAAATCCACCAGGAACAAGACCTCTAATATTCACTTTAAATACATGCTCTGCATTTACTATAGTTATCTCAAAAGCAAATTTTATACACACACACACACATATTCTTTATACCATACATAGAAGGGAACCTATGAATTAAAAATGGGTATTTAGAACAGAAGGTAATTACCTTCGACGCGAGGTTGTCGACTAGAGCAATCATGGAGTTCTTAAACAAGGTGGCAGCCGTAAGGGGTCGCTTGGTCACCTCTGTGATGCTCAGTTTGCCTTCAGGCCACATATTCTTCAGCACAGGGTTTGAACTGAGAAGCAGAGGGCAATTCAAACGTTACATTCAAATAAGCTGCACAAGTACCTGCTGCACTGTTTTCTGAGGGTCAGAACTAGACACAGACGGAACTCACAGGTCTAACTGGAGAAGTGGTTCCACCAGAAAATGATGCTGAAAGTATAACAACAGATACCATACCACAGTGGAGAAGATGTGTCCAAGCTATACTACATTTAAAAAATCCTACAAATTTCTTTAAAATGACACTTCTATTATTGCTATTATTACTACACCATTTAGGGCCCTCAAATAGTTTATGTGGCTCTTACAATGTATCAACAGTAGATGGTGGTTATAAGAGAGGACAAATCACTATACTAGGAAAATGACTCCAATGTTACGGCAAAAAGTGAAAGCATCCTCTAACTGAAGCAAGTACTCATACTTTATAGGTAATGCTACCAAAAGCCAGCTCTTTCTAAAAATAGAGGTGGAAATATAAAGTAACCATTTTTTACATTGTCTTCTAGTAAATCCTTTCATTGTAGGTGAATTTATAGTTGGCACCGGCAGTTGCAATATTTTATTGGTGTGACACTAAGACTGTTGCAGACCAATTTCTTTAAATGTTTTTCAAGCCAGTTTTTGTGCTAAAAATTACAGATTTGTTATTTGGCTCTATAGAGTTATTTAAAAAAGAAAATGTATGGTGGTCTCAACTATGATTTTCTTCCTAATTCATTTGGGTGCTTCTGATTATAAAGTAATTGGAACTTGAAATGTTACTTCCTTGAAACTTCTCTTGTCAGAATCTTTATTTTTAAATTGGGGGTTCAAGGGAAGAAAGAGTTAACATGGACATTCACTGCTAGTTGTTAGTGCTGACATCATTTTACCCACTTTCCTTTTGCTGCTATAAAGGTGAAAAAATGAAGTTGGTTGCCCAAAACAACTTTTCTGGTGCAAAATGGTAGCTGCAAAATGCTAGAATGGACAACAAAAGAACACAGGTGGTAGCGGTGAGGTGAAGTTTCACTGGGCAGTGAATGAGGATGGACAACACTCCTAACCTCACCATAGCTGGCAAGGCTACACCCACAGAGACTGAATCCGCAAGTTGCGTTGCTCCCGCACTGGCCCTGCGAGTTTGGGTTCCCGTGACTCTGCAGTGGAAGGTGGCGCTGTTCTCAGTGTGCCGAATCTCTGGCCATGATAAATCCATGGAGGTAGTGAATGCCACCATCACTCAGCCCCGCTGACTCCCTCGAGCACACCCTGACGTTGCTACTGGCCAACTGCGGCTATTTATTCAATCTTAGTTTTTGACATTTTCCACATAGGACAAAGCCAGTCACTGTCATTTTCCCCTTAAAATGGATGCATCTTATCTGGATAAATGCTCTCAAAGTGCCTTTTTTCTGTGACCAGCTCCTCCATGTCTCTCCTGTCACAATTACTTGTCTCTAACTTTCTAGGGATGATGGCTCTGTGAAAGTTCTGGGTGGCTTCAAAATCCACACAAATTAGTTACTTTATAGAAAAACTTCTTGAAGGAATTGTTTAAACACAGTGTCTCTATGTTCTCATTTGCCTACTTTAATCTGTATTTTTCAGACTGCAAAAGCCCTGTCATCGAGAGCCCTACCCATTTCCACGTTAGCAAATCCACCGCTTAATCTCGGTCCTCACACCACTCCAGCTTTTGGCCAGTACTGACGCAACTTACCATTACTTTCTTCTCAAAACACTTTTGTTCTTGGTTTGGTTTCTGTGACTCCAGACTCCTGGTTTTTCTTCCTCTCTCACGGGCATGCTCTCAGTTTCCCTCATAAGTTCTTCCTTCCTTGCTTGACTCCAAATGTCGGCATGTCTCAGGGATTAGACTTCTGAGCTCTTCTCACTTTTGCTTTTCATCTCTGCTCACCCTAGTCCATCTTATCTAATCTTATGGCCCTAATATCACCAATATACCAATGACCATGAATTTATGTCTCTAGTCCCACCTTCACCCTGAGTTTCAGATGCAGTTGCCCATTTGGCATTTTCAACTGGCGGTTCAATACGCATGTACCAAAATAAAACTCCTGCTGTCCCCCACCAAATTAGCTCCTCTTCTGTCTTCCCCACACCAAGCATCCCTTCCCCATTGCTCAGGTATCATCTTTGATTTCTGTTTTTCTCTCACATCACACATTCGTATTCAACAATAAATTTTATTAGCTCCACTTTCAAAATATCACCCATTTGGACCACTCTTCATCATCTCTGCCACTACCATCCAAATCTCAGCCTGGATTACTAAGCTAGCCTCCAAACTGTCCTCCCTATTTCTACTCTTACCCTTTATCATGTGTTTTACAAACACATATGGGGATTTCTTTTTACATAAATTACATCATTTCAAAAATTCCAGTGTTTTCCTTCATGCTTTATCCTTACCATGCCTCACAGATTCTTCATAACTCAGGTCCTGCCTACCTCTCCAAACTCATTCCCTCCTATCTTTTCCCACTTCTTACCCCATTTCTACCCACACTCGCCTTCATGCTGTTCTTCGTACATCTCAGCTCACTCCCACCTTAGGGCTTGGTACTAGCTGCTCTCCCTGCCTGGACTCTCTTCCCCCACACATCCATGGATCACTCCCTCACTTCATTCAGGTTTCTGCTCAAATGTCACACCTTTTAAGAGGCCTTTCCAACCATCCTTCTCCCTCCCCTGCCTTTCTTCACCTATACCCTCCACCTTTGATGCTTCATTTTTATTCATACCAATGTCACTCCTTAGAAGTGAGTTGTCTTCTTGTTTACTTCCCACCATTTCCACCAGAATAAAAGATCCATGAGGGCAGGAACTCTACATAAATTCTTCTCCCAGTTATAGCTGAGAGTATGAAGAATATGTGGCTCAGACAGGCTCAATATATTTTGGGCAGTCTGCTGACCAACTCACAGAGTAGACGTAATAAATGAGTGACGAGGGTCTTCGAATTTGAAAGAAGCAGCTGGTCAAGAGTGTCTTCTCTTTTTGGTGCGCCTTCTTTCTAAAATACCCATACTAGGTTTGAAGTTGTTATCCTTTGTCTGGTTTTCTTTGATCACAACCTTTTCACATTTCCTTGATTGCCCACTCTCTCCAGATCTGTCATCACTGACACTAGATGCATCCTAAAAGGTCTCATATTTAGGGCAGACATTGTAGTCAGAATCTGAATGTGTTGATTTTAGCAGGGTCAGATGTTACCTCACATTCTCCCATGACCACTGGCCTAGCCTGGGGACAGCTGAGTACCCTGGTAGGGGGTGCCAAAGGATGGAGCAGTGTACAGAGAAGCTGAGGCAAGCCAAGGGAAAGCAAGAAGCCATATTAGTAGCAGGCTTCTGCTCTAAGTTGATGAATTGTACAATAAAAAAGTAATATATTGTATTCATTAAGCATGATTAAGAAGAACTAGAAAATTTGCCAGAAACTTAAAATTGTCACATAAAAAAATCATGTATGTACATGTTAGGCAATGTATACATCAAAGAGCTTAATGTAAAGATGACTTAGAAAATTTTAATCTTACCTGTTGTACATGAGGCGCTTGAAATCTTGAAATAAAGTATCTTTATTTTTGTCAATAAAACCTACGACAGAATAGCTAATAGAGGAAAAAAAATAGGATACATGCATTATTCACCAACCAAGAGCTACATTTAGGTTTTTCCAGATGTCTACAAGCCTTTCCAATGTTGATTATGCAATCAATCATCTATGAACTATAACACAGCTGTCCATTCTGTGCTATGCTAAAGATGATCAAATTTATCAAGTACAGGGAATATTGTTTCACTTCCTCAAAAGAAAACATCAACACCATCATTATGATTATGATCATAATTTTCTTCTAGTCTACTGCTTACCTCAAGAAGTTGACTTTTTAAGATAGCGGCATTTATCAGTCAGCATTTGTAAGATAAAAGCAAAACAACGACTAATAGTCTCATCCGCAGGGAGGTGAAGTGACCTGCCTAAGGTTCGCTCATTGTGTTCAGGGTGGGATGAAAGAATCCAAGAAGAACTGCAAAGGATGGTAAGATCTGGATAAGCAGAGGAGAAAGCAGAAGGCAGATCACACAGAGAAACATTAAAGGCAGGGCAGAAGCAGGCACATGCATGGGGCTCTTGAGAGGAAGGAGGAGGCCAGAAGTGACCTTAGAGGGAGTGCGGTCTTGAAAGTCAGCTGAAGTTGCAGTTAGTAAGAAGGGTAGGAATGGGAGCTGTCCTACTGCAGTGACAGCATGGACTTGAGAGGAGTAAATTTCAGGGTTGAAGTATAAAAGTAATCAGGGATGCTCGGTGATTAAGTTGGAGACTTAGGAGGCTGAGCAGACAGTAACTCTAGATGCAGCTGCTCCTCAGAGCTCTTGCCTGTTCTTGCCTGTCTGTATTTTCATCTTTGACCATCACATCAATGTAGACAAATCTCAGCTCTCTAGCTCTGGCCCCTCACTGGTATTTTAGCCTTACACAGTTAACTCTGAAACAAAGTTCCGTCATGCTATGCTGCTCATGGGCACTTGGTCCCAAATTATTCTCTTGCCTCCTCCAACCTAGGTCTAGGATTCTTAGTACTTTCAGTCATCTGATTTTTAATCTGTTATCTAACTCATAAAATTCAAACTTCAAAGTTTGTATTTTATCTTTAAGATTCACAGTGATTTGATCTCAATCTACTTGCCCAGGCATTTCTACTTCTCTAGACTACAAAAAGGATACACTCCAGTCAAATGGTCTGGGCTGCTATTTCCTGAATATTTTTAGCACCTTCCCACTCCTTCCTATAAAAATAATTCCTAGCATCTAAGAACCAGCATCAGCCTTTCCCAGATTTATCACATACAGCTAAGAAGTATTATATCATTTGCTTATTCTGAATCTGACCACATTTGTTATTACTCATATGATTATTTTAGACCATCTTTGCTGTATAAATGTAAATATGTAAATGCTTGTACAGGTGTGTATTTATTTGTACACAATATACATACCTGTATGTATAAATATATATATACAACTATGTATGTATGTGAGCATCTTACATAAAAAGCTCTTTGTGGACAGGGGCCATACCTTATAAGGTACTGTGTACAGGGAAGACACCCAGCAAAAATCTAAAAAAGGACTGAAGGGCTAAGGAAAGAAGAGGCAATCTGAGGCTGGACTAACCCACAGCGGGGTGAACTAGCTATCTGAACTAGGAGTCTGGAAACCTAGTAATTGTCTCAATTATTTTATAAACTTGCTGTGTGACCTTATGTGAGAATTTTACACACTCTGCATAATTTCTTTATCTATTAAAAAAAAAGGGCGGGCCTAAATTTTCACTCTCTAAGCCTCTCTCCAGCTCTACACTTACGTCATTCTGAGGTGTATGAAAGCCCCCCTGTACAGGTAAGGCCTGGATTTTCAGTGGAACAGACCTCAGTGGAACAGTGGAACAGACCTCAGTGGAACAGACCTCAGTGGGTCTTTCCTCTTCAGTATTCTGGAACATGGGAAGAGGACTAGGAAAAAAGGGAAGATGGTGCCATTCTAGCACTAACGGCTAATTAGACAGATGGGGTGATGATTTTGATCCATATTATTTTATGATTCTAGAGTTTTAATTTAAACCAGGAACAGCTATTAAAATAGATTCAAAAGTCTTTTCAGCATTTATAGAAATGATCATTTGCTTTATTTTTCTGACTCTCTTCCTCTCATAGGTTGTAAGAATAGAACTCCTAAGGTAATGCATAAAGAAAAAGGAAAAAGAGAGAACTTTAAAGTAAGGAGTGGTGTTCAGTGGAGAGTGAACGCATTCTAAGTGTGTAGGCTGAGAAATGTCCCCATGAAATACTTCCATGTCAAATCCCTTGGAAACTGTGAATGTTGCCTTATTTGGTAAAAGAAATAACTACATGAAGGATCTTGAGAGGAGAAGCTTACCCATACTACCTAGGTGCCATCACAAGCGTAGCTTGAAAACAGAGGCAAAGGGAGCTTTAACATGGACACACAGAAGAAGAAGAGGTAATATGACCATAGAGGCAGAGACTATTGATGTGGTCACAAGCCAAGGCATGCCTGCAGCTGCCAGGAGCTGGGAAAGGCAAGGAACAATCCTATAGAGCCTCCAGAGGGACTGTGACCCTGCCAACATCTAGATTTCCAACTTCTGGTCTCAGGGAACTGTGAGAGAATTAATTTCTCTCCTTTCAAGGTACTAGTTTATGGTAATTTGTTAGAGCAGCCATTGGAAATGAAACACTAAGGTAGTTATATTTTCATATCAGATTCTCCTTGCTCTGTAATCAGAAAATGTGGCTAATGAGAATTTTACTTTTTCAAATAATGTTTGAAAAACAATATGGTAGAACTGTTTTGTTCCCATGGTTACCCAGCTACTGCAGTTCTTCATACACAGTTGTGACTATCACTGCTGGGCCTGTCAGAGCTCACTCTCTCCACTCTCCCCAGCTCTTTCTCCTGATGTTTACTTTTAGGGCTCCGCCTGGGCATCACTTCCTCCAGGAAGATTTCTCTACACTCCTCACTTTGAATTCATTATTCCTCTTTAGTACTTTCATAATGCATTGAGCACCTCTAGTTTAATCCTTCCTCTTCTGTAATGTGTCTGCCTGTATCCTCCACTAACCTGTTAGCTGCTTCAGGGAAAGGCCCATTTATGTACCTTTCTATCCCAGGTCTGAACATACTTCCATGATTGGTTTGTCCACCAGATGATTGTGACTGAGTGTTGACAATGCCAGGAGCCATGCATGGCCACAGAGGGTATGCTCAGTAAGTGTTTGAAAAACAAACAAATTGTGCCAATTTTTTTTTTAAACAAAGAGATTAAAATATATTGGCATACAAAATGACTGAAAGATGCAAATGAATAGGAATACAATTTCTATTTTTCCTGGTTATATATTCTGAGATGAGGCTGCATGCAGACCTTCACGTAGGATACTAGGGTAAGAGGTACTCACACGACATCACCCGCATAATGTCGGATTCGAAAATCTCGATCAAACTCCAGGATCTTGTCTGAGGCACACAGCTAAGAAATCAAGAAGCAGATTATTTAAAAAACAGACATGTTCACTTTCCTGAATACATATGCCCACTTAAAATTAGATGATGATAATGTCACATATTATGCTATCATTATAAATGAAATCATGCTGTGTGGGGCTTGATTTGAGTAGTTGGCTTATTTGAAGACCACAGTCTTTCACCAGAAATCCACACAGCTAGGTTTCATTTCCCAGTAATCCTTGCATTTGGATATGGTCAACTGACCAAGTTCCAGACAATGGAAGGTGAGTGGAAGTGACGTGCTACCATTCTAGGTCAAAGCTAGTAAGGAGTGGGTGATCCTCCTCAGCACTTTGTTTTCTCCTCCCGCTAGTTGGATGAAGACAGTCTTTCAAGGATGGAGGAACTAGGAGATGGAAAAAGTCTGGGTTCCTGAGAAAGAAATAGACTTCTGTTGTTTTATGACACTTAAATCTTGACATAGCCTAGTCTACCCTGTTGATAGGCTTTCTTTCTCTACATGTTTCATGTGAGGAAGACTATGTTGAGTACGTGCTATCTGCTAGGCACCCATATGTCATTCAGTCCTCATTATTGATATTTAAGTATTGCAAGCTCTTCTTCACATACATGAAAACTGAGGCTCAAAGAAGCCAGGCAGTTGGTCCAAGGCTACAGAATTTTAAGTGGGGCTGTGGGGAGGATTCTTGGGACAGAATGGAAAGTCTATGCTCTCCAATGTACACAACAGCTAGGCTCACCTGTCTTCTGCTAAGTTGGACCAGTTCAGGTCCATCATTTCATAAATAATCAACCTTCTGCAGTTCTTTCTCAGTAAAGTAAAGAGCAATACTTTATGGAAAGGCAGTTTTTATATAGCCCTGGTGGTCTCCACAGCTTTCTGCAATTTTCCCTGTCACATTGGCCCCTAGACTTCTTTGTGAGGCCAATAAAGGATCATTTGCTATCCTATAGGATCTATAGCAGACATGCAAGAATCTGTAAAGCACTGAGGGCAACTACAGATAAAAAAATATTTCAGCTGTAGTGTTAGAGAACAAGCAACCCCAATCAGGGTGGTGGTTTCTACTCTAAGAGCTGGATCGTCCAATGAACAGTCTAAAACTTGGCAAATAAGTAGTAATAGGAAACTAGAGGCAGACTCCCAAAGTTCAAATCTTGGCTCTATTATTTACTTGCTTTGTCTCCTTTAATATTTATCTCAAAGCATTGTTCCGAAGGTTAAATAAACTATGGAGTTTGTTTATACAACATACAGATGGATCTCCAAAATATTCAATTCTGTGAATCACATTCACAAAACACTTTTATTTATAAAACCCCCAAAGGAAAAGGACCCAAAAGATATCCACAGTAACCTAATATTCTTAGATTTAGATATTGCAAAGTATCACCTGATCTCAACAGAGAGTTTATACTTTTCATTATTTTCCTTTTGAATAATGACTATATCATTTAACTTTATATGTTAATAATATTTTAAATCACAACTTTATGGCCTACTGGATCATTTGCATCCCTCTCCATAATTAACTTTAATGCATAAGAAACCAAGTCAGCTCCTAATAAAATAACCATTAACAGCTAGAAAGCTCTTAATATTCCAAAAATTCTAGTTACTCAGGAATCAGATGCAAATTATAATACCTGGCTTAAGCTACAGGCTAATAACATTATGTAGCAGAAAGATACACAGTAATTAAATATCCTGACAGCTTATTTAATTTTTTTCTTTCATTAGGCAAAACTCCCAGAGAACAACTTTAAAAATCCCCATCTCAGTACTTGTTTGGGGGAATAATCCTCAGCCCAGAGCCCCTAATCCGAGGGTCTGGGAAACCTGGGCTCCCACATTAAAAAGGAAAAAAAAAAACCCCATCCCCACAGATGAAGTTACTGTACAGCATGTTGTATCATATTAGTAGCAACTGCCTTAAAGTGCTAAATTCGGTGGCTACCTGAATAAGGATATTGTATTTCAAAATATTTGGTTGATGAATTTAATTCAGGTCTAAGTGGCCAAGGGATGTCAAAATGAGGTAATTTCTCATGTGAGATTCACAGTTATTTGTTTAAAGGAAGTGAAGTTTTGCATATTTTAACTTAAAATTCAGTGTCCCTTAAGACCTATTTGGTGAGACTGTGACCAATTCAACTCAATTTTACAAACACTGATTACCTACCACCTGGCAGGCACAATGCTAATCAAGACACCAAAAATCCAAATTGTAATTATAAAGGACATTATTTTCAAACACAGGATATGTGTCATATCATCACACCATCTTTAAAGCCATCACTAAATAATTCAGGTTGCTTCTAACTTTGTTCACTACTCTTATCACCTATGCCCATCCTTTACCTGAAAACTGACAGGCATTTATTAAGAACTTGTGTTATAACTCTAGCCAGAACACTCATGTCAAAGATCAAGGACAGTACCTGAGGTTCAACCTGTAGTAGGGTTACAGCCAATCCTCAGAATATTTTAGAATTAAACTCGCCTAAAATAAATATCAATCGGTAATCTGTTTCTTTTTTTAAATGATACTGTTTTTTATTGATGTAATGTTTAATTATAATACTGTGTATGATTTAGGGGTACAGGTTCATATGAACACTTCAGAATAAGTGGTCTCTCTAGTTAATTGTGGAATCTTATTATTCTGATCACGTAATATCAAAGGGGATGAATTTTAAAAAACAGTTATTTGCACTACAAAACGACATGCCTCATCTATCAGTATGGAATTATGAAAGGGGCTCCTTTCTTTATGGAAGTGAAGGATCATGAGGCCCACGTCCTTTGGCCTATGGTTGCTAGACAAACTGATGTTGCAGGGAGTACCTGAGGATGGCGATGTGTTCCTCCTTGGAGAAATGGCAAACATTCCATACATGAGGTGCCACACAAAGGTCGGCCCCCACTACTGCCGCCAATTATTAAAGAAATGAGAGACTGACAATGTGAAATAGGGAGTTAAAAGGATACCCATTCATTTCAGGGATGAGTTTCCTTGTAACAACTGGAATTACAGTTAGAATTTCTTTGTTTTCAAGAAAGTCACATAACCTGAAGAACTATGGCAGAGCATACAAACTAAATTTTATAACTGAAGAGAGCAATAAAAAGTCAAGGACAAAAGCTGTTTCAGTGCCAGCATTATCAGATGCAGGAGCAAAATTCTAGCACATGAACAAGGACTCTGAACCTATTGGTTATAAATGACATCATGCTTTCTAAAGAATCATGTTCATTTCTCCTATTTCTAGCAAATTGAATAGTCTAGAGCTCCCTCTTCTGGATATTATGATTTTTATCAACATTGTCATATAAACTGAAGAGGCAGAATTTACCCACAACAATAAGTAATTTCATGGATAATTATGGCCTTTCTTTCCCAGTTGAGTGACACTCTTTTAATCCAACACATGAAGTCGTTCAATTCTGTCACATAATGAGAAGACTCTTACAGATTAAAGTAAGAGGAAGTTTTCATTAAACACATTACCTTTCGACTAGAGAAATGACCATGTTTGGCCAATTTACTATTAAGTGCTTCAAGAAACATTTCATCGGTCACTTTGCCGACATTCATGCAGGCGTCGTCTAGGATGGCGATGATGCCCTTGTGCTGCTGCTCCACCAGGTCCACAATGATCTGGTTGTTGAAGTAATCGATCTATAGGAAAGCAGGTGCAGGCAGGTAAAACACCAATGTCTCCATATGCATCAGGTAAGTAGAGCTACGTGGTGAATAATGTCAGTGAGGTCTGACACGAAAGTGAGCACGTTCTGCCAGGTTAATTTCTTAATTTCTTTGTTAACTTTGTATCATGACACATTTTGTCTTAGATGAGTATAGCTAAGGCAAAAATGATAAAGTAGACATTTCTCCTATTACCAATTCCTGTTTTAACTTTCTCTAATTCCTGCACCTACTCCTACTCCTTCATACTCTCAGCCCCCCAATCTGTTTATCAATAGCCACATGACCCAGATTTCACCAAGTAACAACCTTAAACTACTAGCTGATATACAACTTAATGAAATTCAGTTATTATATAGAGCTTGCATTTTTAGTTAGATCATTCTGGATGATTCAAATCCAAAAGAGCATCTTCTCCACTTTCTCCAAAGTTAAAAAGCACACATGGATCTATACATGCACCCCTATGTTTATTGCAGCACTGTTTACAATAGCTAAGATATAGAAACCACCCAGATGCCCAAAAATAGATGACTGCATCAAAAAGATGTGGTACATATACACAATGGAATACTATTCAGCAATCAAAAAAGATAAACTCATGCAATTCGCAGCAACATGGATGGAGCTCGAAGGGATCATGCTCAGCAAAAAAAGCCAGAAAGAAAGAGCAAAATATCGAATGGTTTTACTTATAACAGGAATTTAGGGAAACCAAATAAGAAAGACATACAGCAAGGGAGGGGGAGGATAAGGGCTCAAAAAGGGGGAGAAAAGAGCACAAGGGACTATGGTGATGATTCACGGGTGAATTGGTGGTGGGTAACCTATGGGGAATACACATAATGTAAAAGATATAAATAATAAAAAAAAATAAAAAAGCATATATGGATCTAACAGAGTTTTGACATTTGTTGGGGGACAATATAAAATATCTAATTCTGAGATGTAAGTATCTATAACAGATAAGAATAAACTTTTCTTTTATTTCCATGAACTGGATGAAGTTATAATTGCAGGCTTTTTAGCAACTTCAATATACACGAGGTACAAATCCCTCTTCTACACCTGTTTGTTCTGGTAACTGGCAGCAAAAAAATCAGTACTCACACAGAGAACACACAGTGGACAAACTCAGGAAAGCGGTATATCATCTGAAGATGGGCAAATTATGCATGGAATCTTATATGTTAATGAGCCCCATTTCACTTAGCCATGAAATGGATGTAGATTTAGATAGATACCTAAACCGGGAGTTGTCTCCATTGCCTTCTTTCTGTAAGATCTCAGAACAGACTATTAAAGTGTCTTGCATACTCCAGTCCCATGCTATTGAACATTCAAGGACCCAAGCCAGTTATTTGTCTGTGGCTTTCAGTTCCATGCCTCGGCTTCCAAGTTCTTCTCTTTCCATGGACTGAAAGTCTGCAAACTGGGTGGATTTTACTTTATTTTTAATACTCTTCTGTTTTGTCTAAATCAGTGATTCACAGAAACTGTCTGTGCTCCCCCAAACCCCAGCAGGGTACTTGGCAATGTCTGGAGACATGTTTTGATAGTCATGACTAGAGTTACCGGCACCAAGTGGATGGAGGCCAGGGGTGCTGCAGAACACCGAGCAAAGCACAGCCTCCCATAGCAAAGAACTACCTTGTCCAAAATGTGAGTAGTACAGAGATGGAGAAGACCTGGTCTAAATGTTTGCATTTACTGTGAGCATTGACTACATTTCCAATTAGGGAGAAAGAATTAATTAGTAATAGCTAAGGAAAATGCAAAAAAAAAAACAAACAACAAAACAACAAAAACGCTAAAATACTCAGAAAGTAGGAACTCTATATTAATTAATAGCTGAAATGTTAGGCTTTTGGACTATGACTAAGTTCTTTGTCCTAAGAACAAAAGAATTAAGTTCCCTAAAAATCTGATTGTATAACTAAAAGCCACTTAGAATACAGTAACTTTTAGTTTGGAAGTTAATGTGGCTTCAAATATTGCGTGAAGTTATGGTTTTCAAACCAGTTTCTTCCAGCAAACTGGCATTCGCAGCAGATTTCTTCAGATTACAGGGAGAAGGAGAGACTTGATGGGGTGGATGGGGGTCACCGGGGTTAGGCCTCCCTCACCCACTCCAAACTGAGCTGCTTTCTGCATGAGAGTCAAGTCCTCTATAGCTAAAAAGGACTTACAAAGTACAATACCAAAAGCCTTAAAAAGTAAACCAATTAAAGAGATGATGAAACATTATTAACCTGATGAGGCTAACATGCCAGTTCGCATGGCCTCACCAACTATGAAACAGACTGGCAGAAAAACACGGATCCTGAATCCAGTCAAGACTCCAAATCTAACAAAACATATGAGGAACAGTTCTCTCTTTTCTGCATTAGATGACGTCTCAGGAATCTGACAGCAAAATCCAGACTGTAGGAAACTCTACCGAGCAAAAGATTTGTTCTTTTCAACAAAAGATTACAAGGGAAAAAGAGAGAGACAGATGGAGGAGAAAAATCTACACATAGGCAAGAAACCTACCAACCAACTTCAGCCCAAGACCCTCATTTAGAACCAAATTCAAATTGTGAAAACAAAAAACCATAAGGCAAGTGAGGAAATATTAAAATGTGAGCACTGAATGAATGGATATTTGGCAACATTAAGTAATTACTGTTATTTTTTTCAGTGTGATAGTGGTATTATAGGTATGGTTTCTGTAAAATTCTTTATCTTTTAAAGAAAAGCAATGATTATTTAGAGGTGAAACAAAGCTTTGGAAAAACCTGGGGGTGGGTAAGTAGGTTACACAAGACTGCAAGCCGCTGACAACTGTTGACATTGGCTCTTTCTTATGGCCTCTGCTCTTCCGTATGTTCAAAATTTTCCATCAGAAATTAAAAAAAAAAAAAGAATTAGTTACTGTATTCTGAAGTCTGAGGTATTTAAAAGAAATGCTTGCCCAGAGTCTATCGAATTTGAGGATCCTGGCATATAGTTGATAACTATTTCCTTGGGGTCTGTCTTCTGTTTCCTCTAGGACACATATTCCTTGGTCTAAGAATTTTTGCATTTTTAGGGTCTTTATTCATTTTTCAGATGTTTGGAATAGCCTGTTGATTTTCGCTGATTTTTCCCATTACACTGGTCAACAGTGAGATCGTTACTGACTTAAAAAGGCTCAACCTGTAGTATCTTGGTGTGCTGAACATGAATATAACTCTGAAAATTTTTCATTACCTCTCATTTTAAAGATATTTCATATAATTCATTTTATATGTTTCACTGTGTAAATTTATCCAGTAGGACTGCAACATCCTAAATCAGCCTAGAATGATGTAATATTGCATTGCATTGCATAATACCATCATGTAAACATCATCCAGAGTTGATTTCATCATTTTCTGATGCAATGCAAATACTACTGCCAGGTGGCTGCTGAAGTAAGCTGACGTCAGCAGTGCACTATATAAAGCCCTGTCGGAAAGGTTGAGCATTGAATATATTTCAGACTGTGCGAGACAGTTTAAGCTACTGTTCCATAGAACTGTTATTATTTTATCCATTTAGGCACAATACAGAACAGTAATGCCTCGGAAGTGCGTTAACAGCACGGACAATTTCTGTTCTATTGGTGGGGAAGTGACATTTGCCAACCAGAAGAAAAGTATCACTTCTCAAGTGAAGAAGGCTTATCATCTTGACTTCAGATACAAGATTGGTGACCAGGACAAGCCTTGGGCCCCGCATATATGCTGTTTTCCATGTACAACACAGCTTTCACAGTGGTTAAGTGGCAAAAGACCATCAATGTCGTTTGCAGTCCCCATGGTGTGGACAGAACCAAGCAACCACCTAAAAGACTGTTACTTCTGCTTGGTTCCTCCTCTTTCTGGTGGGATAATGAAGCGAACAAAGTCGAGAGTAGTCTGCCCAAACATTCCATTTGCATTGAGACCAGTTCGGCATGGTGAAGAACTTCCTATTCTAGAACCTCCAGCAGAATATTCTCTTGATTCACCTGATAAGGACAAGGGTGAGCCAACCTGTTCTTTTCCTGTTCCATCAGCATGCCGTGATCCAGATTTTCACTGTGGTGCATTATTAATTCCACACAGATTAACACAGGAAGAACTAAATGACCTGGTTCATGATTTGGACTTAACCAAGAACAAGGCAGAATTGCTAGGATCAAGACTCCAACAATGGAATCTTCTAGAAGAAGATGTTACAATTACTTTATATCGAAAGCACCACTAGCAGTTGGAGCCTTTCTTCAGAAAGGAAAGTACTCTGGTATTGTTCCGATATTGAAGGCCTCATGAATGCCTTAGAAATCACTCATGACCCACAAGAATGGAGACTATTTCTAGACTCTTCGAAACTGAGTCTTGAGGCTGTGCTTTTGCACAATGGAAACGGTCTTCCATCAATTCTATTCCTGAACAGCTGTACAAGAGACAAGGGAAGAAATCTAAGAAGTAGTCTATGACTTGATTTTTTACAGGTATTAACTGTAGGCGTATTACTATTGGCATGCTTTTGGCGATGTAAGCATTAATTTATTGCCAATTACAAAAAAAAACACAAAACTAGAACCAAAATTAGAATTTGACTGTCAAACTCGTGTTGAGCACATAGAAATTGACAGGAAATGACTAATTTTATTTTAGTAACATGACTTTTGTAAAAATTTGTTGACCAGTGTTATCAACTATGTCTGAGGTATTTGATATTCGATTATTAAAGGCTATTTTTGGCAATTATCTCTAAATTACATCTGAACATAAGTCTTATTATTATATTTGCTGCAAAAAATTTAAAGATTCAGTTATAATTGTGTATTATACAAGAGATTCATTTTAAGATAACTTCACATAAATTTAATTTAATACATCTTAATGTGCTATGAAAGTTCACCATTTTGATCATAATTGTAGGTAATCCAATTATAAAGTAGTAATGCACCCTTTCATTTATTTCTAAGTAGTAATATACTTGAACTTTTTTTTTATTTACAGTAATATACTTGAACAAAATTCTGTTTGTGGTATTCTAACATTTAACATATAGTAGAAAGCAAAGATGCAATTTGAGGCAAGAAAGCTTTTTATTACACCACTGTCTCCTTTTTCTACTGAGAGCAAACAGTTCAGAGAGAACAGAAGAGAGGTGACAACTGCAGTGTATTACAAATAAGAAAATAAAAATAGAAGACAGGTGTTCTTCATGGACGGGTTTCAGAGGATATGAACATTAACTGAAGACAATAAAGATGCCATTTATTTTATACAGTAGAAAAGGAAAAACAATTTTAAGAGGAGAAAAAGGAAGAAAAGGAAGAAGGAGAACAAACTGAACCTGGAATCAAAGCTCAGTCAATTTAAGGCAGAAGTCGCTACTCTAAAGATCTTACAGAAGGATGTTCAACTCTGATATTTGAACCAGACAGTACGAACCAGAAAACCCATGTGTGAAAATGTTAAGCTTGCTGATTATAACTCGGCATTTTCTGGGCACTAACAAGAGCGTCTATCTAATTAGAGAAACCCCACATGTCAGTCCTGAAAATGAACTGTATTTACATTAAAAGAAAAGTTAGAAGCTTTGAGAACCCAAGAAGGGTATATAAGATATCTAAAATGCTAAGACTTGATGTTCTCAATAAGACGTGAAATCCGTGGAGACACTCACATGCTTCCAGGGGATCCCTTCCCGCTGATATTCCTCTTGTTCCTGCTTCAGAACCAGCTGTATAAATAGCTGTTGCAGTTTCTCATTGCAGTAATTGATGCAGAATTGTTCAAAGCTGCAAGAAATGGAATAAATTAGGTTTAAAGAAATGAAAAATAAACAGTGGGGTTTTAAGTATCTTTTATAGTTTACCTGTTGTTGTCAAAGATTTCAAAGCCATAGATATCTAGGACACCAATAACAGTGTTTTTCCCATGGATTGTGGTGTCATAATTCTTGACCTCAATAATATCATTGATGCGAGTAACAATCCAACAAAAAAGGCGCTCGTATATTGCCTGTGAAGAAAATAACACTGTAAATTTTTGCTCATCTGGGAATGAGTCCTCTATTTAGATTGGCGAGAGAAGTTTTAAATTCCTATCTATCTTCTCCTTACTGTTTAGCATAGCTGTTATTACCCTAAGCAGAATAATTGGAAATGCAGACCATCTGTTAAAATAACTATGTGATGTACACAAAACTGAAGTAAACAGTTGGAATTTTTAGGAGATCACTATACCCTCCTACACGCACTGCATTCCAACAACATTCCCCAGGTATGTTTCTGCTTCCGTGTCCAGCTATGGCAATAATTTGCCTCCTTCCTCTTTCAAGTCACTTCACTGCTTTATTGTTAATTTTATCTACTATAAAAAGTGGGGAACCTATGGATTAATATGTATGTTCCATTAAAGCTCCATGGGTTCTAAAACTATAAACACTGGTTTATAATGCTAAATAAAGGCCCAAGACTGAAGGCCACAGTTTGAAATACCATGAGAACCAAACGCACATCTGGTGCACAAGGGTGGACATACCAAGACACACCTGGAGAAAGGCACCGCACCCCAACACATCCCGGTAACACAGGTTCTGCCATGCCCGGCTGTGGAAAGCCCTTCCTGATGGCCTTCCTCCAGCCACCCATTGTGTCCACCTATACATGTTGCCTCATATTTCACTTCTCTACTCTTTGATCGCTCCAGCCTACTCTTACTTCCCTCTACTTCACTGAGATGATATGTCAAAGACCACAACACTGCTACACAGACACTGTCTTGTTCCCCAATGTGGACATCCAACTTGGCTATTCAGCATTGCTCAAACAAGAACTTCACAAAGATCTCCTTTATGGGATTTATGATAGCAAGCTGTTGTAACCCTCTCCTAATTTCACCAGCTGCTCCTTCTTGGTGACTTTCAGGGGGGTCACCCACCTACCTCCACATGACCTCTGATAGCTGGAGTACCTGCCAGTGCTCATCTCTTCACTCTAACACCTCCCCTCTGAGACATACCATCCAATACTAAATAGTAACTTAATACTACTCCCACAAGAATTATCCCAATACAGACCCTTCTTTCCTCTGAGCTCCAGACTCGTATTATTCACCTCCCACCTGACAGGCCCTTAGATGTCTCACTACCATCTCAAACTTAAGTCCTGTTAGGGCTCATAATCTTCCACTTCCCAATACTGTTTCTATCTTACTTTTAACCATGAATAAATGGCATCAGGAACTTAGAAATGTACTTATTCTGTCAGTAAATATTTTTTGAGTATTAGCTACACAGTTTGTTGGATGTATAATATTAAGCAAACACAAACATGGCTTCATTCTATGAGGAACTTATGGAGTAGAGTGAAGGGGAAAATCATACACACAGAAATTACTAACTGTGAAGTGCAAGGGTTCTGAGGTGAATTTAATCTGTTCAGTGTTCAGAGAGGTCAGGGGAAGACTCTCTGAGAAAGTAGGCTAAGATTTTAGAAGGATGAGTAAGAGTTAATCAGGGAAGAGGGGAGCAAAAAAAAGTCTAAGAAGAAGAAACAACACAGTGGTAGAAGGCGAAAGAGATGAAAATAATTTGTAAGGCCTGAAAGACTAATACGCTAGAGTGAAAGAGGCTGGAATTTGGTATGAAATTAGACAGGCTGGAGCAAAACCAGATTAAGGACCTATCCTTGATTCCATTCCCCTAACAGCTTCCGTGGATTTTATTTTCCAACTATCATCCATCTCAACTATTCCTCTTCTCCCCATTTCCACTTCTACCTTTCTTCTAATCTAAGGTGCCGCCACTTCGCTTCTAATTTCAACTACTGAATAATTGAAATATCCCCTTAAGCGGTCTCCTTGCTTCCACTCTTGCCCTACCTCCCCCATAAGATTCCCTGTACTAAGGCCAGAGTGATTGTTTTAAAATTTTAATCTTGATGTTCTTGTCCCTATTTAAAATCCTCCAATGACTTTCCACTGGACTTGGGTAAATTCAAATTCCACTGAAGACCAAGAACCAAACCTGAGGCAAGAGTAAGAAACGGTCTTTGTAGCAACCTAATCACCCAAAAATAAACATGTTATGCTTGGGAAAATAAAAACATTTGCTGCATAGGCAACAAAGGGTGAAAGGTATGAGCACTTAAAAATTCAAACTAAAAAGACAGCAGGTAGAAAGGATACACCCAAGGTACAAAGGATATAGCAAAGCAATTCTCAGAGTAGATTTCAATACTTTTAAAAATTATAAAAAGATGCTCAAACACTAGTAATAAAAATGAAAGTAACCATGAATTACTACTGTACGTGACATCTGTAAATTTAAAATTTAAAATCAGTACACTCTGTGACCCAGCCAGCTCATTCCTGGTAGTCCTTCCAAGTGAAACAAAGGCACAGGGGTAGAAGGATGAATGTACAAGAGTTTGCAGTATTATGTGCAGTGGCAAAAAAGGGAAACCAGGTTAATGACTTCAGAGACGGATGGTTAATTAATTATGGCATCACCACTACCACCACACAAAGCTGTTAAAAAGACTCAAAATTCTGTCAGCCGGCTTGAAGAAGACTCCACAGAGCGTCTGTGAATGAGGAAATCAACAGGCCACAAGGGGGCCTTGAGAAGTAAGCATCACTGGCTTCAGTTTTCCTCAGAACATTTCTGGCCACAAAGCTCACAACTGGGGGGTTTTAATGAGACTGTGAATGACCGAAATGTGTCATCACAGTTTCTAACAGCCTCAACCTGCTTTCAAGGAACAGCTGAATATGCCCTCACAGAACTTCATTAAAACGGCATGGGAACTCAATGCCAGGCCGACAGTGTGGGCCAGAGCCCCACCTTGGCAAAGGCGTCCCGGCCATAGCTGGCTTCTTGCTCCGTGTGTTGCTTGTCGATGATGTCTCGCCCAGTGGCCACGGTGCGGTATAGGAGAGCCTTCTCCACCATGTCCGTCTTGGTAGACAGCAACTCTGCGATGATGGACACGACCTTGCCATTTTCAATAAAAGGAGTGTCGCCATCCACTACAAATTTTAGATTCCCCTATACCAAGAGTGAAAACACAAAACACATCATGTCCAATGACATTCTGAGGCATTATGTCAGAGATGAGTTTTCAATTTAAAGTAACTTGATTGACCTTGTTTGTAGTACCTATATTCCTAAATACATTACATACATATCTCACAGATAAAAACCTAGCATTTCATTTCTTTTTTTCCTCTTCTCCAGACATTTACTTATTTTTTAAATGCTTAAGAGTGTTTTTGATTAACAGAGGTGTGACATTTCTATGTAGTCAAATTTATGAATCTCTTTAGGGTTTCTCTTTCTTTGGTGTCACACTCAGACCATTCCTACTCCAAATGCCTCATGAATATTTAATATTTTCTTACATTGAAGCTTTTAATTCATCTAGAATTTTATTTTTGTATGTGGTACAAAGTAAGATTCTAACCTTATTTTTCCAGATGGATGGTTAGCTGCTCCAACTCCATGTATAGAATAGTCTAGTTTTTCCTCCTGATTTGAAATGTCACCTCTATTACATAATAAATTCCCCAAAGTTTCTGCGTCTGTTCATATCCCATAGCAATACATATTTTTTAACCATCTACCCAGTGTCCAGCACATCAGCTAATCTGGTGCTGAATTTGTGTGACATATTTTAAAACAGTGCTGGTTTTACTACCATTTTAAATTTGATAGAACTAGTTATGTCTCCTCTTTCCACTCCCTCTAGCCTGCTATTCCTTATTTGAGGGTCTTAGGTGCTTATTGTTCCAAGTAAATTCAAGTGCCATTATGTCAACTTAAGGACAAAATTTCTGCTTGGATTCTGAAGGATATTGTGCTGTATGTATAAACTAGTTCAAAGAATGAAGACAATTTATAATATAAAGTCTTCCTTTTCAGGAACATTTATTATTTTGCTGTATAAAATTTTTATATAGGTCCTACACAGTTCTGATTCATTTACAGTTATATCTTGCTCCATTAAAGTGAAAAGTAATTTTTATTCCAGATTTGAACTCATGTCATCACTTATTTATTATAAAGTTACATGGTCATTATAGTTTAAACATCTCTAATTATATAAATAGTAAGGAAGGAAATCCGACACATGGTTCTTTAGTTCTTCTGAGTTCAGTGTGGTGCAGTGGAAAGGAACTGGATGAATAAGCCAGCCAACTTGGTGTTCAGTGCTGGCTGCCGTGAAATGGCTGAGCCTTTAGTCAGTCCTGCCACCCTGAGGGCTCATTTCCCACCCTGTGAAATGAGATGATCAGTCTGCGAGTTCTAATCATCAATGATCCTGTGCCACTAGAGGCTTATTCTGCTCAAAAGCTTTTAATTATAGTATTGGTAGTCACATCATTGGTAGTTCTTTCACCCCTGAAATGAGCCAGTTCAAAGTCTCGCATACTAGTAAGACAATTAACTAAAAGCCATAGTCTCAAAACCCGCAATGGCTTGGAAAATCGCTCATAATATATAAAATGATGGAGAGAACCACAGAAACATAATTTCTTCAAAATATGAGAGAAATTTTCTCTACCTAAATTACTTCTTAAGTCTAAAAGGAAAAGTGAGCTCTTCTGAAAGAGTGTCCTGTCTCCACAGGGTGGCACTACCTCTTGTCAGGTGTCCCCACTCACCAGGTGAAGAATAGAAGCCAGAATTTTATACACCGTTTGAATCTCTTCAGGTTTGAAGCCAATTACTTTCATGGCATCAGCTACTACTTTGAAATCTGAAGCATCATTGATAGAAGACTAGGAATGAAAACGGAAAACTTTAGCCACAGACATTTCATGTGATCATTAAAATCTAACAATTATGACACTAAATTCAAATTTAGCCAAGATCTTAAAGATTTTATAGTAAGCCATTGAGGGGATGATGAATCTTCACAGAAAATAAAAGTGATGTCAGGGGCAGAAACATCATCAGAGCCCTTCATGCGAGAGCCACTGTCATCCAAAACAAGTACCACCCACTTCTCCGGAGTCTTCAGTGAAGGGGCAGGTCAGGAGCTGGCTCCGAGGGCACATGCCGCTGTGATGAGGAAGGAAGCAGCATGGAATCTGAGATCACACACAGGAACTCTGATTGCGGAGCCTCTGAGACACATGCCTGGCCGTTGTCATCTGTGGCTTTCTGCACCACAATTAGTCTTGTGGAGGCTGGGAACAACACTCCCATTCTTGTATGGTCAGGCTTTTTATTTCACAGGTGAGGAGCAAAAGCAGGCCCCTAAAAGCAAAGTGGTCTGCCTCAATCACGCCAAACAGTCTGGTACTATGACTTCACCTTTCCACTCCACTCACTCAATAAATATTGGTATATCTGATGTCCTAATTGTCATGGGGGGGAGGGGGGCATGTCAGAGACTGAATATTTGTGTCTCCCCAAAATCCACAGGTTGAAATCTTAACCTCCAATGTGATGTTATTAGTAGGTAGGGCCTCAGGAGGTGAGCAGGTCATGAAGGTGGAGTCCTCATGAACAGGATCAATGTCCTTAAAAGAAGGCCCCAGAGATCCCCTGTCCCTTCTGCTCTGTGAGGACACAGCAAAAAGGCACTATTCATAAGCCAGAAACTGGACAATAAAATAGAAATGTTCTAACCACGGGGAATTGTTGGCTGTTTACCTCACAGCCATATCCATCTCTATTTCTTTCTTGTTGACAGATAATGAATCTGCAAGTGCCTAGATCTTAGACTCCCAGCCTCCTACAACTGTAAGAACCCAGGTTATGGCATTTTTGTTCTAACAGACCAAAGGGAGTAAGACAAATTCAAAGCTATGTCACCTGCCTTAAGGAACTATAACCATCAGGTTGAAAATAAGAGTTTCAGCAGAAATTCACAATAAAGCAATGGTACCTGCTTATCTTAGAAAACCCAGCATTTCCAGAGGGCCTGACCGATCTTTTCTTTGGTGAGTTTCTCCTCTACTCAAGACACAGAGAGTGGATGATGTTCACCCACTGAAGAAGGGCACAGGAAGGGTCCTCTCTGCCTGCGGAGCACCTGTTTCTCTAGTATTCAGGACAAAACCAGGCAAGACCTTCCACTTGCCAGTTCCTTGGCCTTGGGCAATAGACTTAACCTTGTTGAATCTCAATTTCCTCATGACTGAAATGGTCATCCTGATGCATTTTTTACAGAGTCGTTAAGAATTGAATGAGCATTTCTATAAAGTGCCTTCCTTGTTCCAGCACATAAAAGCACTTAATAAGTATCAGTGATTACTATATTTATAAACTGCAACCAAAGAAACTGGACAATATAAATGTCCTACTGTGGGGAATTGTTGGCTGTTTACCTAACAGCCATGTCTACCCCCATTCCTTTCTTGCTGACAGAGCCCTGACTTGGTCACTTCTCCAAGCACACATGCCCCCCCAGCTCAAGAGGTAAATCTTCATTGGCTTAAATTAATCACAGTGATTGATCTTACTCCTCTTACCACGTAATTGGTTAGCTGTGGGCACAGGATGCCATTCTGATCAATAAGACAGGTTTCCCAGCTTATAAAGGAACACAGCCAGACACATTTCTCTTCCTGTGACTCCTGGAACTGCTGCTGCCATTTTGGGACTGTGAGGAAAATCCGCATAGGAGGGCAGGCCAATTCAGTGAGAATGGCAGAGTTTTAAGTTGGAGAAATAAATAAGCAAACATATGGGTCCCCATCAACTCTGGTAGGGCCCTGAATTAACCAACTATGGGACTGCCACATCACAGGGTTTCTTGTCACATGAGAGAATTAGGTTTCTTACTATCCCTGGAGACTTTTAACTGAATCTTAGCTGCTCCAGTATCTTATTGCATATAATTTCTGTATTTTAGGATAGTTAAGTAAAATTATTACACAGAGCATAAAACTTTATAGTTATTTTTTCTATTAGTTAATCATTCTATTAATCTGTATTTGCTTACATGGGAAGATACTGATGATTATATCAGAATTTCATAACAGTAGGCTTATTTAATCAGGATGCATTGTAAAACTCCCTTTATAAAGATATATGCATAAACCATTATCAACAATTATCTCTTAGTGGTAAGCTTTAGTGCACTTTTGTTTCCTTTTGGTTCATTTCTATTTTAAGTTTTAAAAATAACCGTGTTATTTTGTTGTTTTTGTTAAAGATGAAGAAAAAAAGGTGGGAGGGGAAGAGAAATGGAAAACTTCAATGAAAAGGGAACCGAAGCTAAATTTAGTTTAGACAAAAAGCTAATTGTTCATTTAAGACTTGTTTTCTGTGGAGACTCTGCATGATCTGGCCAAAAATAATTTGGTCAATAAGACAATCTAATTAAAAAGGTATATTTCCAGTCACAGGCTTTTTAAGTGTTGGTTGTATGATCCTCGTGTACCTCCAAATATTCCTGACCTATTCTCAGAGTACTGCTCTTTATTGTTTTGTCTTCAATTAATTTTCAGCAAAAATCTTGCTCTCAGATGACAGCAAAAGTAAAAAATTTATGCAACCTAAATGTCAAACAATGGGTTGCAATTTATTCAATTTATCATTTATTTCCATGCACAACAGTGAAAATACAGCTAAACCAGCAATGCAGGTATAATTTATTTAAGGCAAATAATAATTTTTTAAAGAAAAGAAACATCTGCCACATCTTAAATCCTTTCTTTTATTAGTTTCTTTCATTCCCTCTCCCACCCACAACTATACAAGTCATGTATTTTTGATTATAGAAGAAATTTAAATTATGGAAAAGCAGAACACAAATACCCATAATCACATTCATCCAGAATATTTAAAATCATGGTCGAGATCCCTCATATCTTATGCATTTTCTACTTTTCCTCCAAGAAAATAGGATAATACTGTAGTTACTGTTTATAACCTATGATAGTCTGCTATAAAATCACTAGCAGAAAATTAATTAGAAATAAAAGGGAAAGGCATTTGCCTATGTGAGTGCAGTGGCTCACAGACCAGGGAAAGGATAAATCTGAAAGCTAAGTATGAGTGCTCCAGGGTCACAAAATTATCTCTAGGCTATTTCAAGGTCAATGTTTGGAAAAACAGTGAAAGGAGATCTTTGATATTCGTATTAAACCAAAGTGCTTTTTAATTTTCTTTTATCTTACCAACTTGCCTTTGGCCAAATCATACGGTGTCTTGAGATGAATTTCCTAGTCATATCAATATTTTTATGGGGTCAAAATAAAAGGGATAGATTAAAATGAAAAGAAAAGATGATAGCAAAAAATGTCTTTCCTGTCATATGGTGATAAAATATAACAATTGGGTATTAAGCAAATGTGTTGAGTCAATAATGTATTTCAGTCCCTGAGAATTTCAAAAATAGAACAGAATCAGAGAATCGTTTATTTGCCTCAAGGCAGAAGGCTAGACCACATAATAACTAAATGTCCTTACAGATTTTTTGTTTGATTCTATATGGAAGTGCTCCCAAGAGGAAACACTCACCTTTAATTGAGCTCCTACATGGATATAGTTGTAGGATGAGAGGGACTTCTGGAGGTGGAGAGAGCGCAGCATCTGCTCTGAGCCTCCTTGGAGTAGCTGAAAAATATTGAAATTAAAATAAATTGGCAAAATACATACTGAACCAAAGAGACCAAATATTCTAATTTAATAGTAACTTAGCTTTTATTAATTTCCTGGGCTTATTTCACAAAGGTCCTCCAATTTAGCTTTAAAGAATATTTTTCTTTACAACTTGAAGCAAGAAAATGGCTTCACTGACATCAGCCATGGGAATGTCATACAGTCATATAAAAAACACTCAAGGATCAGCTCTTTCATAACTGGTATAAAAGGCTCCTGCTTTTCCTATGGTCATCTGTAATAGGAGACTATATCCTGTGGTGGTCACCTGCTTGGCAGCCCCGTTATCCAGATAGGATAGAGCTGCTTCAGGATTCAGAAGTCAACATTGCCACAGAGTCAGAGGTATCAGCTGACAGTCACATGGTGAGTCACAGTGGAAACACACAGCTTTTCCTCATCAAGCCCTTTCACAGCAAAGGACCACTGAGTAACCATGACTGCAGTTAGACAAAGACAAATGGTGACACTTTCATGCAAGTGGGTAAAACACTGGGAAAGAGTTATGGGTTCTTGAAATAAATAGAACTCTTTAATATTTGGTAGGAAAATGGTTTATTGAAAACATGGTAAACTGTCAACAAAGTCACAATATATACGTGTAGCCCTGTTATACAGAACATGCCTTTGGAAAGCACCGCATTTAGAGCTCTAAAGTGTACGCTTGGTTTTACTTAAAAGGTGTAATTGTGACATTTAAAATTGATTTCTTAAACCAAATATATCAGAACTTGTCAATGCAAATGAGCAGTGTTTATGAAAGCAGTTACCCAGGAGAAATCTCAGCTGAATGGTATTCAAATTGCACTGCACAGTCACCTCCAGAGTCAGGTTACACACAGAAATCAATATTACTTTTTAAAAATCCCAAATTGTATTACTTAATCTGATCACTCATTTTGTTTGTCTTGGTTTACATTACCTTGGGCTTTAAAAAATTATAAAACCGTATCAAATGAGTATAAAGACTTGCAACAGGAGAGAGATTTTAAGATTTTTTGCTTAGATTCTGAAAGTATGACCAAGAGAGGTATTGAAATATTTTGCCCTAAGCAATCATAGCTTTGAATAGATACAGACAGTTCTTCCTTGAATTCATACTTGCTGGTTATTTTTTAAAGTAACCCTATTGCTTTATCATCTCCACGAACAAAATAAGCTGCATTTGTATCCCCACTTCTGGAACTCTCAAATACGGGAACAACAGCTTCAAGTCAAAATACAACAAAATGAACATATTTAGAATTGTCTGTTTCACAAGTTTTTCTAGTCATTCAACTACTATCTTCATTGCAAGGAAAAGCAGGTACTGCTCAACCAAGGCAGTCATCTGTCTGTCTGGTCATCTGCTGGCTCTTCCTAATTAATAGTCCTGCCCTTGGGACTTCAGAAGCATGCGGGAAGGGTGTGTATTCCTGAATGCAATGTCCTGGGCCAATGGAGGCCTGGGAGGCACAGGAGACGGATGGGGCCCAATACAAAAACATTCATTTCCTGAGCAAATAATTGGTCAGCTGCAAAAGAGCAGATTACTAACCTGATAGAAAGAATGGAAGCTTCTTTCTCCTGGCTGTTGCACAATCACTCGAGACTAAGACAAAACACATTAAAATGGTTAATCTGAGAATGTACCTCTAAAATAAAATGGAAGCCACTTTTCAGGAAACCCTACATAAACAGTGCACTTACACATCCTAAAGCCCCCACAGACAGTATACATATAAGAATAGATCACCTGTGTGGAGCTTTCTATGCAATTTTTTATATTCTTTTTACTGCTTAACACAGAATTCCATAAACTTTCAGAGAAAGATGCTGTTTTGATTTTTTAACCTGAAGCCTAATAGAATGTTCCTTAAGAGGGGGAATTGGAAGTGGGAGAAATAGGAAGGAATGTTAGGGAGGAATATTTTCAACTTTCCCTTCTTCAGTCTGGAATTTTAAAAAGCACTGTCACAGCCTATAATAAAATCAATTGAACAAGATCTGTCTATAGAGACCTCTGTCTTCGATGATTTCAAAAAGACTGCAATTTAAGAGGACTCAAAATGTATGTTCATTTCAAGGATCCTTTTTACTGAGGATGTATATAAAGTGAAGTCATGACATTTTAGGAAAAAAAGACTGAAAATAACTGGCATTTCCTGCCCTTTTTTCAATTGACTTAAGAATCTGACTTCAACTTAACAAACAAAAATAAAGATTATACTGCATTATGCTGCCAAGAAGAGTGCTGTGGCATGTCTGGGATGGGAAACCCTTAACTGAGAAGACAAGTTAATTCCAACCCAGGGACAATTCCAGGTGGGACTTAATGTGGGAAAGGGCAGTCTTAGCTGCAAAATCAGGCAAGTGAACTCTGAATGCTCTCTTATACTGGGGCCCAGGGGTAATTAAGATCACTTAGGATACAATATTTCTGGTGGTCCCAAGAAGGAAGTTTTAATTGGAATCTTCTAACATTCATACAGGCAAATAAAAACATTGTTTCACTGACCAAATGCAGTGTTCATCAGATTCTAAGATCACAAGATCCATCTATGTTACTATTGATATAAAGCAGTGAATAGAAACTAGAAGAAAATGAGATTTCAAATGAATTAAAATGAAAACAGATGGGAGATAGTGATATAGAAAGAGAGCAAAACTGATTAGTGCTAGACTGGTTTTTGTTAGACCTTACCCAGAAGTTGGCACATACTTCCCTCCCCCTCCAAAGCCAAATCTTATTCTACAAAGTCGTAACTTTTTCCAGTATTTACTGCAAATACTAATAAGAGAACACTAAAAGAGAATCTTGTCATGGAAAGATAACTGAGGAGCAGAAAGGGAGAACAGGATAAAAAGCTACTTTGAAGCAATATAAGAAATTCTGTAAGTATAATCAGGTTTTTAAAACACATTCCGTGTTCATAAACATTATCCTCAGAAATTAAGCTGATGTTACCTTCTCCAGTAAGTAGTTATTGATATGTCCTCCAATAGGGTCTCCCTTGAAATCAAAGTTGATATCCATGTATTTCCCAAACCTGCTTGAGTTGTCATTGCGATTGGTTTTGGCATTTCCAAAAGCTTCCAAGACACAGTTGGACTTTAGCAACATATTCTTCACTCTTGAACACAGAAAATGAAAGTCACTATAAAATGTTTCTGAGGCTGGGAATTTTAAAAAATGAGACTGGCAATAAAACACATGCAAATACTTATACAGAGATGCTGACTATAGCACTGTTTGCAAGAAAACAAAACAAAACCCTAAGTGTCCACCAATAGGGACACTTCAATTCATGACTGAAAATAAACTTTTGTTTCCTAGTAATGTATACTGAAAGAGAGAGATGTCCGGCATATATTTAAGAATGAGAAGATGCAGAATAGTATGTACTGCAGGGTCTTTGTGTGTATGTGCATGTGTGCACACGTGAGTGTAAGCATGCATGGGTTAGTAAGTGCTTAAGAACTTGGAGGAGGGGCACACTTCCATGGCTACCTCGTTGATGGGCAGATAGGGTGGGATTTCAAGGAGCTTTCACCTTCAACATAATGCTCTAAGTTTTAGTTTTTCTTTTATACTTGATCTTAGCCAAAAGGCCGAGAAGTGATTTTAGTTTTTCTTTTAAATGAACATTTTATTTACATGAGGATAAATCTGGAAAGAATGGGTGTCACAGAAAATGATATTATTGTTATAGTACTTGCTTATAAAGCCTAGACTAGTGAGATTTATTAGTTATACATCATACATGTGATTTTTATCAGTTAAGAGATTGTTCATTATTTTGTTTGAAGCTGTATGGAATCTCTCTGTATCAGTTATTTAGTGCATTCTTTGAATAAAGAGTGCTAACTTATTAAACAAATGCTATGTGCCAGGGCCTGTACCAGCCACAGACAGTACAAGCCAGCTTTATTACTCATCTTATCATGAGCAGCAGCCTGGTGTGGCAACGGCACCCTTTGAGAAAATGAATCCTAGCTAGAGCTTCTAATATCAGGGGTTCTGGTTGTAATAATGATGGGCAGGTGGGGATCTGTATCTCAGAGCCCTCCTTCACTTTAGGGAACCTAGAACTCCCAGGCAGAATTTAAAAGACCTGGACAATAAAACCCACCAGTGTAATTTCCTGACTACATCTAACATTTAAGGCAGAGTTATAAACCAGAATTGAGAAATTTTCATTTGTTTCAGAATAATTTTAATTTGTTCAGTATTTAGATAAAGCTTACCATAGTAGTAAGATTTATTTATTAAAAGCAAATAGAGCAGAATGATATAAATAAAAGTACAAAAACGATGAAATTCCATCATCAATAAATGCCTGAAACACATGAGTTTCAGCCTAGCCAGGTCTACACAGAAAATGAGGTGCTCATCAGTTTTCCCCTAGATCGCTCTTACCTTTCAACCTCTGCCCTCTGGCTGGGGTTGGTGATAGCTGCAATGTACTGCATGATGTACTTACTGGCTTCTGTTTTACCAGCTCCACTTTCCCCTGGTGGAAAAAATTGTACAAAGTGAACATTATAACTCAAACCAAGAGTCAGCTAATTTCTAATAGAATAATTTAAAATTTGATGTTTAAGATCCCTTGGGTTTCACTGTTTGCTTTTTTGGAGTCATTTCCCCCTATCTTGATATGGCACTGGCTCTCACAGATGTGAACATGGTAAAAAAAGGAAAACTATGAGGGAGTAAAATAACAGAGTACAAGTCAAGATTTACTTAGTTAAAAATATCAAGGGATAAAATGTGATGAACTAATTCCTTACACTAAAGTCCTGGAACTTGGCAGTGACTCAACATACTGCAAAAAAGAAACAAGTGATTCAAAGAGCTAAGTTCATATAAATTTATTTTCTGTAGCAGAATTTCTTTTAATCTTTTAATAAGAATGAAGTGACTCTTTCAAGGAAATTAAAGTTAGTGTGATTTTTTAGTGAAGAAACAAAACATCAGGTTCTAGGCAGGTGGTGTCCCCAAAAGCATGACAACTGGCCTAAGAAGGGGGAGGTAATGATCACTATATAAGCACCCAAATTTTTAGTGTTTCTCCTAACCCCAAAACTCCACCAGTAGGAATTTAATAATATGGAAATACAAAAAGCACTAACATAATCAAATAACAATAATCTTTAAAGGTTTTAAGATCATTTCCGTAGACTGCATTGTGTCATAGTTAAAATCTGAACATGATACTGCCTATAAGTAGAGGACTAGGTAAATCAATTACACTGGTCAACAAATTTTTACAAAAGTCATGTTACTGAAATACTTAGTCATTTCCTATCAATTTATATGTGCTCAATACAAATATGACAGTCAAATTCTAATTTTGGGTCTAGTTTTTTTGTAATCTTCAATAAATGGATGTTTACATCATGAAATGCATGCCAATGGTAATAGGCCTATGGTTAATACCTATAAAAAATCAAGTCACAGACTACTTCTTGGATTTCTTCGCTTGTCTCTTGTATAGCTGTTCAGGAGCATCTCTGGGGAGTGTCCAGCAGTAGTCAGCCAGCATTGTAATGGACCATTTTCCCTGGTATCTTTGTTCCATTGATGTGACACCTTGATGAAAACATTCGCCATGTTCATCACTCACCATACCACAGTTTTCAGGGAAGAAATCCAGATGGGAATGAAGGAAGTAGATCTTTAGAGACATATTGCAGCCAAGTTTCTGATACTGCATCAGCATGTCTTCTACTAGTTCGCTGGAGTTTTCTGCCCTAACGTTCCCAAGAAAGTTTGTAGACACTAGGTGAAAAACATTCCATGCTTGTTTCGCATCACCCTGCAGCAAGTTGTTGAAATGGTCATCTCTGAAGCGCTCTCGAATCTGGGACCCACAAAAACTCCCTCTTTAATCTTTGCTTCGCTTTCGATATAAAGTAATTGTGACATCTTCTTTTAGAAGATTCCATTGTTGGAGTCATGATCCTAGCAATTCTACCTCGTTCTTGGATAAGTCCAAATCATGAACCAGGTCATTTAGTTCTTCCTGTGTTAGTCTGTGTGGGTTTGATGATGCACCACAGTGAAAATCTGGATCACTGCATGCTGATGGCACAGGAGAAGAAAAGGTTGGCTCACCCTTGTCCTCATTAGGTGAATCAAGAGAATATTCTGCTGGAGGTTCTGGAATAGGAAGTCCCTCACCATGTGGAACTGGTCTCAATGCAAATGGAATGTTTGGGCAGACTATTCTCGACTTCCTTTGCTTCGTTATTCTGCCGGAAAGAGGAGGAACCAAGCAGAAATAACAGTCTTTTAGGTGGTTGTTTGGTTCTCTCCACAACATGGGGACTGCAAACGACATTGATGGTCTTTTGCCATTTAACCACTGTGAAAGCTGTGCTGTACATGGAGCACAGCATATATGTGGGGCCCAAGGCTTGTCTTGGTCACCAACCTTGCGTCCGAAGTCAAGATGATAAGACTTCTTCACTTGAGAAGTGATACTTTTCTTCTGGTTGGCAAATGTCACTTCCCCACAAATAGAGCAGAAATTGTCCGTGCTATTAACGCACTTCCGAGGCATTACTGTTCTGTATTGTGCCTAAATGGATAAAATAATAACAGTTCTATGGAACAGTAGCTTAAACTGTCTTGCACAAAGTCTGAAACATTTTCAGTGCTTAACCTTTCCGACAGGGCTTTATCTAGTGCACTTCTGATGTCAGCTTACTTCAGCAGCCGCCTGGCAATAGTATTGCACTGCATCAGAAAATGATGCAATCAACTCTGGATGATGTGTGCATGATGGTATTATGCAATGCGATGCAATATTACATCATTCTAGGCTGATTTAGGATGTTGTTGCAGTCCTACTGGATAAATTTACACGGTGAAACATAAAATGAATTATTGAAATATCTTCAAAATGAGAGCTAATAAAATATTTTCAGCATTATATTCATGTTCAGCACACCAAGATACTACAGATTAGGCCTTTTAAGTCAGTAACGATCTCCATGTTGACCAGTGTTATGATTCCACTAAACGACAGACTCCTACACAACTGTTAAATACCACTTCTATGGGTACTTTAATGTATCTGTATATTTTTAAAAGGTAAAACAAGTTATAGAATACACATTATAATTTGATAATTATACACTTAAAATTACATGTCAATGTGTATTTGATGTTATATACTTGCACATGCAGAGAAAATGTATAAGAGGATAAACACAACATTATCTACTGCTACTGGTAGGATTTCATATTTAAATAATAATAGCCAAGAGGAAGGAACTTTTTGCTTTTGTTTTATACAACTTACGTAAGTGTTTGCTCTTTCCCAACCTCCCCCCGCCCCCTTACAACCAGTCAATATGGCTTTCCTGACTTGTTTTAATAAAATTAGCCTTAGCACATGACTCTTTAACTCCAACATTAAGTTAAGCTGTTCAATTCCTCTGACCTTTAATACTGTCACCTATAAGATACAAACACAACTGTTCTACTCAACATTGAGAAAGCGATTTTGATAACCCAAATGGAATAAAGATCACAAAGGTGTTTTAAAAAGTATAAAGCCACTAATACAAATGTGAGGTGTTCCCAGTTGGGAGATGCTGCCCTGGGTCAGAGGGCAGACAATTTTCTTGTCTCCATTTCAGTAGGCAAGACTGCTGGAAGAGCTTAGCTTTACATGGAGAGGTCTACTGCAGTTCTTGGGCATCCAGTTCTTGTTGCTGTATTCCTCTTCTTTGGGCTTTAAAACTCCAGGCCCCAGTCTTGAAAGCCTCTCCCAGCCCCCCGGCCTCTCTGTAGCCCTTGACATTAGCTCCCATTCACCCATCTATTCTGAGTTTATTTTTTCATTTTTGGTACCTCTGGATTTTATTTTCTTAGTTTTATTCTGTTATCATTTAAAATATTTCCTTTTGTAGTTTATTCAATACTTTTTGTGTCTGAGATGAAAAAAGTTTCCATGCCATTCAGATCACAAAATTGACCAGCATTACATCTTAATATGTACTGTAACTGAAGCAAAGAATTGGAAGACAGTTGGAAATGACATAAATAATTCAGTATTTAATGTTCACTACTTTTAAAAAAATCCTATGAAATTGCTTAAGTTTCTACTTTAAAAAAGGTCTAATCAATCATTTGGCTCCCCCAGGGAGTACCAGCCCAAATAAGCTAACACATTTTAGAAGTACCGGAACCCTCTCTAAATACCTGATATCATAATACAGGTGTCTTTTGACCGCCTCTTCATAGCCTTGTAAGCAGCATCAGCAATAGCAAAAAGATGAGGAGGCCTCTCATAGAGCTCACGTCCTTTATACTGCTCAATTGTGTCTTTCTCATAGATGTTCAGCGGCTTGTAAGGATTCACAGAAACCACGACTTCTCCAATGAATGTGTAGATGCGCCCTTTTTCAAATCTGTGCAAAAGAGGGAAAAGGAGCTGTGGTTAGGTGATATAAAAATATTATTTCTTTCCCATGTGTCTTTTAGGAAATCCCAATATCACACAACAATTTATGAACTGACATTTCACTGATTTAGATTTCACTTTTAGAGACAATGCTTGAGGCTGTACTCCCTTCAGATGCCCCTGGTAGAAAAGAAGAATAGGGGTTAAGTCAAGAAAAAGGAATTTAATTTTTTGGGTGGTTTAGGGATGTCCTATTTCCAAAATGCAAAAGGGTGAAAAAGTGTGTATGTGTATGGGAGGGGGCAGATAAAAATAGTTGAAGACAACCTAAAAATTCTAGAAGGAAAAGAAACTGAAGGTAATGCAGGTAATGAAATCCACTTAGCCAGATTTTCCATTAAAAAAATGACTGTCCAAATACATTTATTTCTTCTTCCTCTTGAAACCCCACTTTAATCTCAGGAAAGGAATAAACAGTAAAATCCGTATCAGGAGATTGGTAGAAGAGACACTTCTAGTATAAATCAAATTAATTTTTATTTTTATTTATTTTTTTTAAGATTTATTTAGGCATACAAGCTGGGGTACAGGCCAGAGGCGTGGGGCAGTGAGAGGGTTCACCAGAGACAGAGTGGGGAGCAGAACAGGCAAATCGATGGAAATACACTGCTGAGGGGAGCAGCGGGTGAGGCAGGAGAGGTCTGCTGTGCCATGTGGGAATCTCTCCGGCCAGGCGTTGAACTCGTGTTGCCGCTGCTGACAGCTCCACAGCGCAGAGCTTAACCTTTGCGCCAAATTCATTTTTAAAATGCTTAAAATTCCATGGTGTTGCTATACCATTACTTAATCATTCCCCTTCCTTCCTGATAATATAAACAATACTACAGAAAACACTCTAGGCACATAATCGTACAAATCAATGCTTTTATTTCTGTGGGGCACATTCCTAGGAATGGGATAGCTGGTTAGAAGGCATGCATGCATGTTTTTAAAGATATAATGATCCCACCTCCTCCTCAAAGAAAAGACAAAAGAGTAATTAATTAAGAATAAGTAATTTCTGAAGGTCTGGTACTGAACTGGTCTATTATTTTGAGTAGTTTTTCTATGGAGTTTTTAGGGTTTTGTGTATATATTATCATATCATCTGCAAATAGAGACAGTTTAATTTCTTCTTTTCCTATTTGAATCCCTTGAATGTCTTTCTCTTGTCTAATTGCTCTGGCTAGGACTTCCAGTATTATATTGAAAAGTAATGGTGAGAGTGGAAA
>PVIJ01014180.1:0-41925 GCA_004024925.1 Scalopus aquaticus | reverse complement strand
TCTCTGAATTATAGTTGTCTGTATAATTTTGTTTTTAAACTTAAATATTTTTAATTAGAATAGGTAACGTGCACTTAGGAAAAAATGTAAACAGTACAGGTGAATGGTGAAAAATGTTTCTTCTGTCCCTATAATTTGACCACCTGTTTCCTTTCCCAGAGTACACTTCAGCTACTAATTTCTTCTCTGTCCTTTAAAAGATATGCTATTCCTATGTAAAGCATGTGCATCCACTTAAATACACACACATCCCCTTTTCAAAATAAAATTTTATAAAGATTTATTTATGCGTAGAAGAGCTGGGGTGTAGGCCAGAGGTCAGAGGGAGCTGAGAGAATTCACCAAAGACAGAGTGGGAAGCAGAACAGGCAGATTTACTGAAATAAACTGCTAAGGGAAGCAGCGGGCGAGACAGGAGAGGTCTCCTGTGCCATGTGGGTCAACTCCCTGTCCCGGGATCAAACTCAGGCTGTGGTGATAGTGCTGAGACTTAACCCCTATGCCACCAGGGAGACTCCCCAAAATGTTTTTAAATGTTCTGCTTATTGCTTATTTTTGTTAACACTATGCCAGAGATTGTTTATATCAGTACACATATAGCTACCTTATTCTTGTTGATAGTTGCATAATATTCCCTAAAATAATTACACTATAGGCAGTTAACCATGTATTTTACCTCCTAATCTAGCTTTTTGGGAATGAATGTGTAGATTTTATTACTACTGTCATCGGTGCCACTAAAACCAGTTCTTTTTTAGTGTACGTGATTTGGTTGCACTCCCATAAATTTCAGCTTATGTATGTTTGGGACTCTAGACATAGAAATTTGTTTTTAAAAAGCTTTCCAAGTAATTTGGCATTACTGGTAAAGAACTACTGGATTGAGGTTTCTTTGGAGCAGTAGTCCGCAAACTAGTCCTCAAACCATTCCTTTGGTAGGCATCATTGAAACACAGATGACTGAGTCCTACAGTTTGTTGATGTTTGGCAGGGTGTGGCCTGAGAGTTTGCATTTCTAACATTACTAATCGGTGCCACTGCTACTCTGGAATCCATATTTCAAGCATCATTTGGTCTTAAATAACTTGCTTTATTCAGTTTTGTGCTATTCATATCACGTAAGTTTTTAGTTTATCTAAGGTGAAATATTCTAAGTTACTACCTACACAGCAGAACATTCATATTAATAAGAATGTCACACACTTATTATTACACCAAATGTAAATGTTTTATACCAAAAGAAGGTAACTTATCATTGAATAAATTGGAGGGGGTAGTAATTCCCATACCACAGCTGATTCAACCACTAGTATTATTTAGACTTCTCAGTCACTTTCTAAGGCATCTATTTTTAAAGTTCCAAAAGTGATTCTGTTTGCTTAATGGTTGTCCCACCTGTAAAATAGTCAAAATTATACCTCTTCTATGGGGGTGGCTATATAAGGATTCCATGAGGTAACAAAGCATTGAGAAAAGGGCCTGGCATATAGTAAGTATGCAGTAAGTGTAGTCATTGATAAACTTATTATTTTGCATCCACGCCTCACCAGGAATGAATTGTCTCTGCCTTTGTATGTAAGTATCCCCAGGGCAGTCTCAGGCAAGCCTATCAGCCTACTCTTCTCCAATCCTGGTATCTTTCCTGAGCACCACATCAACTTATACCTAGGCCTCACCCTCCAGCCTTTGGTATCAGATTTAGCATGTCTAAAGCTGACCTATACCACCTGCCCTCCTTCACACCTCTGCAGCATTCCATCTTAGAAAAATTAGAGCCATCTGGCTCTCAACTGCCCAAGCCAGAAAATTGAGCATCATTTATTTTTAATAAACTTGTTTTGGAATAAATTTGCTTTTACAGAAAAGTTGCAGAGATAATAACATAAACTAAAACTCCCACCTTTAGCCAGTTTACCCAGTAAAGTCCCTTTTCTGTTCTAGGATACAGCCCAGGGCAACCACATTGCTTTTAACTGGGCATCTTTTCTGACACCCTTTTTTCCCCTCCCACCTTCAGAGAGGCACAAGTTCTGGAGTTTTTACTTCCTATATCTCTTAATAAAAATTTCTCTGTTCTTCTGATTTTGCCCCCTTATCATTTAGACTATTTTAACAGCCTCCTAACTTCTATGTTTAGTCTTTCCCTTGCCCATTTTTTGTATTCTAAAAGCCAAATTTGGCCATTCCTCTCCTCACTTAAATTTTTTTTTTTTTAAAAGATTTATTTTTATTTATCCATACAAGCTGGGGTACAGGCCAGAGGAGTGGGGCGGCGAGAGGGCTTACCAGAGACAGAGCGGGTAGCAGAACAGGCAGATCAGAAATACACTGCTGAGGGGAGCAGTGGGCAAGGCAGGAGAGGTCTGCCGCACCATGTGGGATTCTCCCCGGCCAGGCGTCGAACTCGCGTCACCGCTGCCGACAGCTCCACAGCGCAGCACTTAACCGCTGCGCCACCGGGGAGGCCCTCCTCACTTAAATTTTTATGATGGTTTTCCATTACTTAGAGAATAAGCCCAGTTTTTTTGTTTTACATTTGTTTTACAAATGTTTTACATTTTAGCCATTTACTTCTTTTCCATCCTTACCCTCCTGTGGTCTTTCTCTCTTCTATACCTTCTAAAGCCTACTATTCAACTAAAAGTATATGGCCTCAGCATACTTTTATGACCACACACAGATCCCTCTCCGCTATGAAGAGTAGCATTGCTCTATAGAACTTAGGGATATTGTGATTGAGTCATAATCTAGGGCATTCTGATATTTTCTGATCTGTTTTCTTCTGCTAAATTTTATTTTTAATGCCAGCTTTGTCCTAAATTGATATCCTGAAGTTTGAAAAACGCTGAAAATACACTGATTCTTTTAACACTCCCAGTCAACTACTGCTCAGAACACACACACACACACACACACACACACACACACACTCCTTCCAAGATTTGGGGTAAGGGGGTTTGGTTGGAGAAGAGAGCAGCTGTTTTGCCTCAGGGTAGGGAAACTAGGCCCTGAAATGAAGAGGTTGGGAAAACTGACAATCTCAAGGGATGGAAGAGGGCACTGAAATAGCTTGAGAAGCTCAGTGTCACCAGCGGAGCTAAGTGGCTCAGCCTTCTCTGCCTGAATCCTGATGCCCAGAGTTCTTTCACTGTCTGTGTCCTTGCGGTGGCCCTTTGAAGCAGTATGAGTGCCCAAGCAGAAGGAGGAACTTTCTAGGAATTCTCTCTAGATGTCTGCAGCTCATTAAGCTCCTGTGTGTAGTTATGTTTGAGAAGAGAAAAGCCTGCAGCTCAGCCTGACTCACTTCATGAGGTCTGAGGGAAGGAAGGTTGTCAAAGACTGCCCTTTCTGTATTCCTCCTGGAGTAATAGTATTCTTTAAAAGAAAACAGGGCAGTCATCTTTAAATGAATATAAATTTCAGAAATCATGATTAATACCCAGTCTAAATAATGCACATTTACAGATGCTTGCTTTGCAAAAAAAGCTATGTAAACCATCCATGTATACTTTTTCTTTAATCATTATCTACTTTTCCTAAGGCTGAACCCAAAGTTAGTCAAAGATGAAAATACAATTTACTGTGCTATGGAAAAAAAAAGTGACTGGGAGGAATCAAATGTGAGACCTCTTTAGAAGCATCTAGGCCACTTATAGCCTGTGTTCCTGTACTGCTGCCTCTGCTAGTGTTGCCTCACTGTATGCTAGAGGAGCAGAGCCTGGGAGCCTCAGGGCTGGGAGGGCCACTTGCTGGGCTCAGGTCTGTGGACCTCTGCAGAGAGCCTCATAATGCAGTAGAAATGAAGGAAGAGGAGGGTCAAACATCTGCATGAGTACCACTTAACTTGCTCTGCCCTTGGGCAAGTTACTTTGAGCTATAGTTTTCTTATCTCTAAAACAGGCCTTGGGCCTCCCTGGTGGCACAATGGTTAAGTCTCAGCACTATGCAGCTATCAGCAGCCACTGCAGCACCCAGCACAAGTTCGATCCTTGGCCAGGGAGCTGACCCACATGGCGCAGCAGACCTCTCCTGTCTTGCCCACTGTTACCTTCAGCAGTGTGTTTCAGTGAATCTGCCTGTTTTGCTCCCCACTCTGTCTCTGGTGAATCTTCTCACCCCCCACACCTCTGACCTACACCCCAGTTCTTGTATGCATAAATAAATAAAAATAAATCTTTAATAAAGTAGGTCTTTTTTTTTTTTTAAAGAAGTACATTTTTATTTATTTTTTTTTTATACATACAAGCTGGGGTACAGGCCAGAGGTGTGGGGCGGTGAGAGGGTTCACCAGAGACGGAGCGGGTAGCAGAACAGGCAGATCAGAAATACACTGCTGAGGGGAGCAGCGGGCAAGGCAGGAGAGGTCTGCCTCGCCATGTGGGATTCTCCCCGGCCGGGCGTCGAACTCACGTCCCCGACAGCTCCATGCTGCTGCCGACAGCTCCATAGCGCAGCGCTTAACCGCTGCGCCACCAGGGAGGCCCAATAAAGTAGGTCTTAATGAGACTACATGGTTCACTTAAAAAAAGTTGTCCAATGCTGAAAAGTTTATGACAAGCTAGTTTCAAAAAAAAAAAAAGCTTACAGTCTGTTTATTGAATTGTTAACTATGTGCTATATGTCTGTTACCTCATTTGACAGTTCTAGTAGTAGCACATCTCTTGCTAGGCCCAGGCTTTTGGTTAAGGCAGCGCATACTTCTGGCCTTTCCTTCATTCCTCCTTTCATATGGAGGGTTGAAGAAATAAAACTTACCTTGAAAAGAAATCATACCTTTGGATACCTGCAAAGAATCAGGGCACGAGCATTCCAGGCAAAGAGAACTGTGAGTGCAATGGCCCTAAGACATAAAACAAATTGGCAATTGAAGAAGCAAGAAGAAAACCAGCAAGCAAGCAATTAAAAGAATAGTTTAAGGTATAGTTGAAGTAGACAAAATTCAAATCATTGCAAGGCCTTAGTATAATACAAAGGAATAACAGTGAGAACAGGGAGACCAGATGGAAGATGATTGTAGTCTTGAGGTTTTGGGTAGTGGCAGAGGACATAGAAAGGGGTGAACTTTTTTTTTTTAAGATTTTATTTATGCATACAAGCTGTGGTGTAGGCCAGGGGTGCAGGGGGTGAGAGGAATCACCAGAGACAGAGTGGGGAACAGAACAGGCAGATCTACTGAAGTACACTGCCGAGGGGAGCAGCATGTGAGACAGAAGAGGTCTGCTGCACCATGTGGGAAGCTCCCTGTCTGGGATCGAACTCATGCTGCAGTGGCTCTGGATAGCTTCATAGTGCTGGGCCTTCACCCGTTGCGCCACCAGGGAGGCCCAAGGGGTGAACTTTCTGATGCCTTCATTCTAAAACTCAAATATGACCCCCAGTTTCTGGCTTGAATAACTTGGTAGAGGTTGGTAACTTGCTGAGGTGGGAAAGTGGAAGTGGTTAGGATTTGACTACTTAGAAAATACCTTGGATCTAAGTTAGATACTTATTAGATAACCCACTGATAACATCAGGTAGACAGTTAATATTCAAGCCTGGAGTTCAGGAGGAAAACCCTGAGGAAGGCCATCAGTTGGAGATCAAATAGAAAAGAAACCAAAGTTGGAACCAGTCCAGTCAGAAGAAATCAAGTTGGAAGTCATAGAGAATGTTTCCGAAAAGAACAAGCAATCAGCCATGTGAAATAGATCGGTGGAAATATAAGCCAGACTGAGTAGGTTGAAAAGGTAATTAGAGTGAAGAAGTAGAGGGAGGGGTGTAGCATTTTTTCAGAAACTAATTGCAAAGGAAATAAATGGGGAAAGAATTTTGTTATGTAAGGTAAAATATCCTAGAGCCTGTGCTTTGGGAAATAATCTAGTAGGTCATTTTAATAGAGGGAGGAATGCAGGAAATAAAAGATGCCTGAAGAGGGGCCTCTCTAGTGGTTCAGGGGTTAAAGTCTCAGTGCTATCAAACGATCACCAGCCACTGTGGCATGAGTTCGATCCCTGGCCAGGGAGCTAACCCACATGGGGCAGCAGACCTCTCCTGTCTCGCCTGCTGCTCCCCTCAGCAGTGTATTTCAGTAGATCTACCTGTTCTGCTCCCCACTCTGTCTCTGGTGAATCCTCTCACCCCCTGCACCCCTGGCCTACACCACAGCTCTGGTATTCATAAATAAATAAAAATAAATCTTTTTTAAAAAGCGATGCCTGAAGAGTAAAATCCTAAAGAAGACAAGAGAACTGGACTATCATTGGCCAAACACCTAGCAACCAGCATTTACAAAGAGACACATGGACAGATCCACCACCAGTGGTCCGTCCCATCCCATCCCGCCCCTTCCCGTCCCGTCCCGTCCCGTCCCATCCCATCTCATCCCACTGCACATAGTCCTAACAGCCAAACAGATACATTCACACACAAGCCCACACAGTATTGCACATACAAACCTCCTGGGTCCACTTGACACACAACTAAAACCACACAGGCCAGACAGACCTACTATCTGTACCCCTCCACACAGTGGTACCCACAGTTCCCACGTGGGGTTCCCCCTTAGAAGTCCCTTCCCACTCCAACCTCTCCTAATTCCTAGGTACCACCTCTCCCCAGTGAACTGTCTCCCTCCTTAGAGGCAGATCCAGGGCTTGGATGAAGAAGTACGGGTAGGATTTCGTGTCCAATGAAAAGGTTTTATTAAGAGAATGAGAAAGCAATCTGAGAGTTGGGGAGGTACATTAATTGCAGGGTCAAGAGAAACAACAGCAAATACAAAATCCCAGCAACAGCCTCAGGGTCCCTGACATCTTCCCTCCCAGCCCACCCCAGCCCTTTGTGAGCAAGTGTCCTCTCCATCCTCATCCAGTTGGACATCTCAGTGCCTGAGCAGAAAACTGGGAAACGAGTTCTCATTGGGATAAATAAGTTGCACTGGACATTTTTAAACTTTAAATTTAATTACAATATATATAAATAAATAGAACAGACAGCAACAGAACAGTGAAATGCAGCCTGAATTCAAGTTCTGCAATTTGTGCTTTATCTTCTTTGTTTCTTGAGGGCCCCTCCTGCCCACTTTCCACGAGTGGGAGGGGTCCAAAGAGCCCACTGTGGCCTCCTGCCAGCACCCCGTTTCCGGGGGTAGGAGATTCTGGGATGAGGGGAGACAACTCCTCAGTAGCACCTCTGATTTGTTGTCAGCAGTCCTCCTGCCATCAGTAGAAACAGCAGGGCCTTGACCCCTAGGAGCACCTGCTGCTGCCCAGACACCTTAATGTGCAGGATTCGACCCCAAGAACCAGGCTCTTCCGTGGCCATTTCCTGCCAAGCCCTTTCCTGTCCAAGGGTCAGGAAATTGCACACATGAGGCAGGCCCTGCAACCTTATCAACAAACCACCACAGAGAGGCTGCCCCTCCCCTCTTATCCAACCCCGATGCCTAGCTCGGGTTTTTTAGATGAACACCTTCTCTTTCTGGCCTGGCTCCAAACCCACCTTTTAATCTTTTCATGTCCACCCCAGGAGCTGACACCTTATTTCAGGCCTTGGGAGCCTCTTAGGCATGCAGTGGGGTAGCGTTATTTCCGATGCTTGGCATCCTTCTCTGAAGCCTTGGTGTCGCCATGCGCACTGCCCACATTGCTTAGAAACATCTTGTCCAGCCCTTTGAGTGACTCCAGCAAGTAGTTCTGGAAGGCCGTGAGGGCAGCACAGATGGCAGGCCCACCGAAGCCATGGGTGATGAGGCTAAAGTGTGTCAGGCAGCTTTGCACCCCAGGATCCAGGATGAGTGCAGGGCGGCTGTTGCCCAGTGGCGAACGGTCCTGAGCCATCAAGTCCACAAACTCCTTGCAGATCTGCCTGGTGGGAGAAGAAGAGCTGGAGGTTAGAGGTCAAAGGTCTAAGCCAGAGAAGGCCCCACCATAGGCTGGCACTTTATATGCAGTATGTATATGGTTTGCCCTCCTGATAGTCTGCAAATGAGCTTACCCATTTTACAGAAAAGGAAACTAAGGTTCAGAGGTGTTGACTGACTGGCCCAATAACACACAGCTAGTAAACAGCACACTCCCATCTCTTCTGTGGATGTCCTGCCCCTACCCCAAGGCAAGCTCCATTCCTCCATTATCGAGGAAACGCCTTGATCCTCTCTCCCACCCTCATCCTATCCCCAATGCTTCACAGAACTTTATCTTTGAAATTAGGGGACAATCCAGAATCTGCCTCAAATAACTGAAATAATAGCTAAATCGAGGCCTAGATGCCATGCTAAGCACACTGCATCATCTCACTCAGTCCTCACAACTCTCCTAGTACCATCATCATATGGACAAGGACACTGGTTTCAGACAGGTTAGAACACCTGCCCAGGTGACTAAGCGGATTTGAATCCAGCTGTAGGCTGCAACCATTCACTCATGCTCCTTTGTGTCACTTCGGACCCAGTCAGCATCTTGGACATCACCTTGGATGAGTTAGCTGATGAATGAGTGAGGTGAGCCTGCCCTGGAGCAGTTTTTCCAGCTACCACTTGAGCAGCCTCAAAGGTCCAGTGAGTCCTGGCAGTCCCCTGAGCCTGTGATTCCACTGCTGCCTCGGGGGCTTGAAAAGAGCCTCAGAGGAGGGTGGGTGATTTTGTGACTTGAAAGGACCACTAGGTGGGAGACTGGATGATGTTCTACAAGAAGAAGGGCAAGCCCAAGTACGCGAGGGCAGAGAGAGCAAGTAGGTCGGCTGGAGTGGGTGAGTGTGGGGGCCAGATTGTGGGGCTTTCACGGGAGTCTGGATTATATACACTACCTATTGATGGTTTTCTTTCTCCTCTCTGTCTCTGTACCTCCTTGCAGTGGGACGCTTTCCGAAAACTAAATTCTAATGGAATATCAGTTCACTAAACAGGCCCTGAGGCCTCCCCAAAGAACCTAGTTTGAAAATCAGTGAAATAGGTATGGGCGCCTTAGAAGGTTCTTGGGGCAGGGACGGTGAGGGAGGAATAGGGTGTTGGGGTAAAGGCCCAGGAGTGAGATCAGGAAACCAGAGTTGAAGTGGTAGCATGTGAAAGGACGGGGGGCACCCGTGAGACTTTCAGAGGGGTCAGATGTGAAGCACAAGGGGAGGTCAACCTGGGGGCCTGGGTGGGCACTGGTACCTGATGGAAGTCACTGGGGCAGGGGGGCTGAGGGCAAGACCACAGAACCACAGAACCACGATGGGACTGCAACAGTGAATGGGGTGTGGTCCCTACTCATGGCCCTGGGCAAGCCTGCCTGTGACATTGTTTTTGCTGACGCACAGAACCCTGATACGTTCACATGTGTCCATGTGTGCCCTGCGCTGTGCACAGCAGGGAGCTAGTGTGTGTGGGTGTGGCGGCACATGTGCGAGAGGGTTATCCACTGTGCCCACACTTGGTATCTTGTTGTACCTGCACGTGCCTGTGTGTGGCACCTGTGGCAGCCTGTGCAGAGTGCCCACAGCACCCCTGCGTGCCACCCTCACTCACTTGGCTGCCAGCAGCATGCTTTTGCGGCTGTGCAGTTCCCCGGGGTCAGCATGCTGTCGGCACAGGTACTCGGCAGCTGCCTTGGCTGGGAACTCGGTCTCGCAGACGTAGCCGAAGTCTCGAGCCAGGTGCACGGCCTCTCCTGAGGGGGAGAGAGCAGGCAGATGAGCCGCCACGACAGCCAGGCAGACCTTGGAATCAGGAGTACGACCTTGAACCTTAAAGCCCCGATGCCCCAGCCAGAGGCATCCTGCCCCACACTGTTTCTGTAGATACCATCCTCTGGCTTCCTTCTGGGGCCCCATCCCCACTGCCTTCCCTTGTGGCCACCAGGGATGGGCTCTGAGCTCAGAGCAGGGAACTGAGCCCGCCATGTACCCCACTGTCTGAGGGCCTGAGCATGAGGTGAAAGAACACAGTTACCAACCTCCAGGAAAGGGGTTCACCCCTTCATGCTTTTCCACAGCCAAATGCTGGCCAGTCCCCACCCCAACACACACACTTGGAGGCACGCACAAGTGTGAACACACACATGTGCAAGAACATACACATAAAGCCTATACCTGCATAGCACGAAGAGCCCTCGCTTATCCATGACACACATGATGTATGTCTGACTAACACCCCCATTGCATCAGAGACAGTGATGCAGCCACACGGGGCCCCACTCACCCTCCACCAGAGAAGTCAGCAGTGTCACATTGGCAGCCTTGCGACGACCAGCTGGCAAGTTGAGCCCGATCTTCTCAAGCCGTTCCCGCAGGCACCGGCCCCCATTCTTGGACTTAGCCCTGGACATGCACAGAGAAAGACAGTCTATGAAGATGAGATGCATGCACGCTAAGAGGCCCCCACAGGGCCTTATTACCTCCACCAACCCCTGCTGAGGCTGGGTTCTGACTCCGGAGATGATCCAGGACCATGTTCAGCCTGGTCCCAATCTCTTCTTAACCTTAACCTTGGCTTTATAGCCAAGATGAGTGCTGGGTACCTAGCACCCAGCTGCCCAATGTTTCTCCCTAATTCTCAACTGCAGGGACAGCCCAGGGTGGGGAAGGATAGGTCAGCATCTTAGGGTCCTTTGTCTCACTTAGCACACCAGCTGGGCCATAAGCTGCTACCCAGGACACACAGACCTATTATGTAGAGACGCATAGAGACACAAAGACACATGGGGAGACACACACACACTCACACACACACAGATAAACACACGGAGGGCCAAGAATAAAGACATACACATGTACCAACAGAGAGAGACATGCAAGCTCAGACACCTGGGGACACATAGGGACACAGCCAGAAATACACATTTACACCAAAACTGGATCCCAGGGACATACGTATAGATACCCAAGAACATACACAAGTCCCTCTGGGGTGTTCAAAGAGACCAGAAATAAGGAGATCCCCACCTACCCACCCCCACACACAGAGGCACAGACAAGTAGATATTCCTATGTCTAGTTGCAGGTACATTTGCAATCACACACACACACACAGCAGGACACTCTCTAACCAACACATCCCACTAAGAATAACAGGAAACTCAGAGCTGCAGAAACACACACCTGGCCATCCCCACATGCACACATTTGCGCACTCACGCACATGTACACACCATCTTCAGACACATCAAATCTCAGCCCTGATGCAAAAATTCCTTATCCAGCCACAGGACATGTTGAGAGAGAGACAAACACATAACTGTGAAGACAAACCATGCTCCCCACCCCGAAACACACACACCAAGGAGATTTCTGCTGCCACATGGAAAGGGCCTTGGGTCCTGGGGGTACTTTTCCTGGGGAAGGAGGTAAAGATGGCACTCTCTCTTCCCCAGCCTTGTCCATCCTGCTCAATAGGGGTGACCTTCCACCTCTTCTTTCTCCACCCTTCACCCCAAGCCTACAGACCTATGGGAGCTGCTGGGGAAGTGGGCCTGCCCCCAGAGCATGCACAAACCCCCAGGGAGACTGAGGCAGAGATGACCTTGTGGTCTGGGATGAGGTCGCCCCCTCCCTGATCCCCCGAGAAGGTCTGAAATGACCACGGATTTTGGCCCAGACACTGAGCATGGAGTTGGGGCTGACCTTCCTACCTGCGAAGGACGCCACCCAGGAGGGAGGCATTGAGGCACTCGGGAGGCGAGAGACGCCGCTGGACCTCCCCCACCGTCACCTTGTACTTGGACGTTGAGCTGAGCAGTGAGAGCCGGCCTGGCACGGAGCAGAAGACCTCACTGGGGTTCGTGATGCCACCAACCAGGCTGTCTTTGGCCAATGTGAGGGCCGAGAGGCTGCTGGCTTTGGAGGGGATGGGGACTGTGGAGCAGAAGCAAGAGCAAGGGAGAGAGAGAGACAACACTGAGCCAGGGGCCACAGGGCACTAGCCAGCTGTGGAGTGAGTGCACTGATGAGGCACCAACTGTGTGCTGCATGCTGTGCCCACACAGCCACATCGAAATTCTCAGCCCCTTTGAGGGAGGTTCTTCTCTCCCTGCTTTACGAAGTGAAATTAATGTGATTCACCCCAAGTTCACTCAGCTAGTGGGTGGTAGAAACTGAGCCTAAAGTTGTCTGGCTCTTGAACCTGTGTCCCCTACATTGAGTCAGGCTGGTTCCCTGTTAAAACTCAAACAGCTTCAGCAGAGTCTTGGAGTTCTGGCTTGTGCAGTTCAGAGAGGGAGCTGGAAGTGAGGAAATGCAGTCTGACCTGGAGGCAGGCTTCCTACACTGCAGCAGGGCCCAGCGGGTCCAGGCAACGCCCATGTCTCACCCCACCCCCAACAGATCAATGAGGGGCCTGGAGGCTTTGAACTCCCACATCCCAGCGATAGGGAAGTTATGGACCCATTAGACCTCAGCTTGGCCCCTTCCTTGCACTTGACTCTGGGAGGCTCACCTCCAAGTCCTCTCTAATTCTCTACCAATATCTTTGAGAGGCAGGAAAGCAAGTCTGAGAAGTGAATTTTCTAAAACCCACTTGGACACTCTTGACTCTCAAAAAGAAAGTTCTTCCTGCAGTCTAACCTCCATGCTCCTGCTTAGCCTCAGGGGAAAGAGATCCTCTTCTTTCAAGGCAGTGAGAGTCTTGGTAGAGAAGACAGGTGTGTGTGGGGTGTGTGTGTGTGTGTGTGTATGCATGTGTGTGTTGGGGCACGAGATGGAGTGCCAATCCTGGGACCAACAATTGATGAGAACTCCCTGTTCTAGGAGTGCCAGGTAAATCCTCAGGACACCCATGAGGGGACCATGTTTGTTATTCCTATTGTTAGAGAAGGAGACAAAAGCCAGCCACTCTAGGAGCTGGCAGTGTGTCTGAGACCTCCCAGCAGGTAGAAGCAGGACCAGCGGCAAGCTCTAGGCTAACGTCCCAAAGACAGGGCTCTAAACCTTGCAGCCATTTGGCTAAAACTTGTTGAGCCCCTTCTTGCCTGCATCTGAGAGTGCCGAGGCCTCAGGAATCAGAGGTAAGCAAAACTGACTGGGCCCCTGAGAGACCTGACTGACCGCTGGAGAGCCCCGCCCATGTTCCCCTCTAAGCCATTCCCACCGTCCACTATCATCCAGCAGGCCCCTTAGGCCCTTCCTGGACCTCCTCACCATAGCCCACCCAGCACCTAGTCAGGGCGTCCATGTCCCCACACGCGCGTGCCCGCGCACACACCCCCCCCCCCCAGGCTCTGCACTGTCCCTACCTGGTCTGTCTCCCTGCCCTGCTCTACATCACCTCTCAACCCAAACCAGTGAGTGCCGGGTGGTTTCCCTGAAGCAAGCCCCAGCTCCAGCGCTGGGCAGTGATCGTCACCTATCTCAGTGAGTGCCAACTGTATACCAAGTGCTTCATGTTAACAGCCCTGTGGAATAGATGCTGTTATCCCTTCCTTCAAATGAAGGAATAAAAATTCAAAGAGGTTGCAGCAAGCAATGAGTAAAAATGAGTCTTGAATTCTGGTCACAAGGAGTCTACAGTTCGTGTACTTAACCATGTAGTGCACCCCTCCCTGCTCCTTCCTGGCCAGAACCCTGCCTAGCCCTCTGGCCCATCTTCCATTTGTCCCTCAGACTAACTAAAGAAACATACTGTGATCCACACAGGCCAAAAAATTTTGAGTAGCCCCATTTTTAAAAAGTAAAAAGAAGTGTGAGATTAATTTTAATGTATTTTATTTACCATAATATATCTAAAGTATTATCAATATTTTCAAAATTATCCGGGTTATTTTACATTCTTTTCTTGTACTTAGTCTTCAAAATTCAGTGCATATTTTCCCCTTAGAGCCCATCTTATTTCAAACAAGCCACATTTCAAAGGCTCAACAGCTACACACAGCCAGTGGCCCACACAATGGACAGCACAGCTCTAGACTTTAAAGAGGGGGAGCACAACAGGTTACCCCAGGAAGAGAAGTTCCAGATGGGTGTGACAGCTGAGTAGAACACACCAACATTACCACAACTCCCTGTTTGCTTTTTTGCTATTGAAACCAGGATCTGAGTATTCTATGTGAAATGTCTTGGTTTTAAACATAAAACGTTGGCAACTCATTCAAGGATTTAAAAATCCAATGCAGGCCAAGCGGAACATGGTGACGCACCGCCAGGGATGTGGGGTCATTAGTATGTGAGTTCATGGAGCCCCACAGAACTGCTTCTGTCTGGGCGGGGCCCTCTCCTTCCCAAGTCTCTGCTCAGGTATAGCACAGTGCAAGCTCCTTCACCCTGCTCCCTCTCACCTTCCATCCCTGTCCTTATCACATTAAACCATGCTGTCTGCTTCTGCTTCTGTCTTCCCCACCCACCGGGAGTGCCTTGGGTGCAGAAGCCTGGCATAAGTGGGCATCAGTGAGTGTGGAATAAATGAGCGAAACAAGAACCCTTGAAACCTGAAATGGGAAAAAGAGCAATGGCCCACAGCCCAGACAGGGGTGGTTGGAGTGTTGAGAAAGTGTAATTCCTTCCTTAGCAACTGATAGTTAAAGTGTCCTTCATCCAGGGTCCCCATTCAGGCATCAGGGAAGGGCCCAAGGGTCATGAATGGGGGTGAGTGGGAGAGGTGGAGAGATGTGGGGATATAAGGAGAGAATGAGTAGCACATACTCCCTACCCTTGGTAAGTTCTCTGTTCCCGGAACAGGACCAAAATTAGGGTGAGGCAAGTGAGGCACTGACTTGGATGCAAAATTTAAGGAGGCATCAAAAACCCACTAATCAAAATAAACAATACTTTAATGCAATATTAAAAAAACTAATGTAAAAAGTCCATGGTGACAAAATAACAAAATTTTAACTAGAAACAGGTTTTGATCCTGTTGTACAATACTGCCTTCCTCATTTTACTCTAATCCTAGCCCTCTCCCAGAATGAGGAAGACTCAGAGGAACAGAAATGTCTTCTTTCCTCCTCCATCCAACTTCTATTAAAACCTGGGGCCCCGAGGCCAGGTTCTGAGAAAGAGGAGAGAGACCAAGTTGTGTAAGACTGTGCATGTGCAAATAGGGACGTATGTGACAGACACGTATCACAAAATGATTATGCTCTGTCATAAACACGGCAGTGAGGATAAGACTGCATGTGCACACATGCAGCAAACACCGAGAGCCAGCTATATACAAAAGGTCTTTGCCCTTCTCTGTCACAGGAATATGACAGCGTGCATATGGATATCTGCAAGTGCTTTTGTTCTTGTTGATATATTTAAACATAGAATGTGTGCCAGATTTATGTAAACAGGTGCAGCTAAGTGCAGGTGCATGAGGAGTGTATATGAATGTATATGAATGATAGAACCTGCTACTTTCCCCACTCGTCCCCCTTTTTCTCTGATCCTCTTCTATCAAAAAATGGCAAAACGATGGAGCCTAGTTTAGGGAAACAGGTGGCCTTCGAAAGGGATAGTCATGGAGGTGGGAATTAAACTAGCAGAGATTTGCAAGGAGGGAACCCTGGAGGTATCTCTCATACCATGGTGACTCCTGATGCTGAAGTGGTCTACTCATGCTGTTCCTCTGGTCACACATGCAGAGCCACCCTCAAATACACCGGCCTACAGACACAAGAGCTCCTAGTTATCCATCCTGTGAGATCAGACGCTCACACACCCAAGTGTGCCACTCTCTCCACAGGTGGTAGAGATGGCCTGACCACTAAGCCTGTGAGTGTGCAACAGACTCTTTCAGAATTGCGCTTCCTTCTAGAAGAAAACAGGATAAAATTCTTCATGACTGTGGGCTGGTCAGAGTTCCTAGGTAAACCCCCAAAAGCATTATCCAGAAAAGAAAATAAGTTGAACTTCTTCAAAATTAAACACATCTCAAAAGATATTATTATGAAAATGAAAAGACACAACATAGACTTGAAGAAAATATTTGCAAATCACATATCTCAGTAAGGTTGTGTATCCAGAATATACAAAGAATTTTTATAACTCAGCACTAAAAGAAACCACACAATTAGAAAATGGACAAAATATGTGACTAGACATTTCTAAAAATGACAAATGAATGGCTAAGATGCACTTGAAAAAGTGTTCAACACTATTAGTCATTAGGGGAATGTAAATTAAAACTATACTGAGATTCCACTAGGATGACTCTGATAAAAAAGAGAAATATCAAGTGCTATATGAAGATGTTGGAGAAACTGGATCCCTCACCCATTGCTAGTAGAAATACAGAATAGCACAGCCACTTTAGAAAACAGCTTGGCAGTTTCTTTAACAATGAAATACAAACTTACCGTAAGTCCAGCAATTCCACTTCTAGGCATTTACCTAAGCACAACGCAAACACATATCCTCACAAAGACACTTCCTGAAGCTTCATAGCAGCACAATTCGCAAGAGTCAAAAAGAGAAAAGAACCCGTGTCAGGCAACAGTGAGTGATGTCCACTCCATCGGTGCTACTCAGCGATAAAGAGAAACAAGCGGCTACACATGGATCACCCTCAAAAACATCTAAGTAAAAGCAGCTAGATGCGAAAGTCTGTGTATTTACACATTATGTGTATTTATATATTCCATTTATATAACATGTCCAGAAAATGCAAATTTTAGACAGAAAGCAGATTAGTGGTTGCCTAAAATTTGGGATGGGAATGAGGATTAACTATAAATGGGAATGAAGACATTTTTGAAGGTGATAGAAATGTCTAAAACAGATATGGTAATGTTTATACAACTCTAAATTTAATGAAAGCAATTGAATTGTACTCTTATAGTGGGTGGATTTTGGGAATGTAAATTTTGCTTCAATAAACCAACTTTAAAATGCAAATGATTCTCATTCAGTAGCTGTGGGCAGTGCCCAGGAAATGGGCATTTTAAGCAAGGACCCCCAGGTGATATTGCTGCTGTTCCGTAGATCACTTTTAGGGTACCTCTGGCCCTAGAACTTCCGGGAGGAACCACAGGAGGAGACAGACCCCCCTCCCAGTCCCCTTGTGAGTCCTCATCTCTCCCGGTGGGAACTGCTGGTTGTTTCCTTCTCACCAATTGCCAGAGGGTTTCCTCTAAACAAGGCTTTAGTCCTTAGCTCTCCCATTCCACATTGCCCCCAGGTACCCTCCAAACTAAGTCTGCACAGGCACTAGTTTTTTAGTCATTTCTGGGGCAGACAGAGGTTTGGGAGGCAAGGAGGCAGGGTTATGGAAGGCAGGGTCAGACTGTTCTTATGTAATATTTTGATATGTTGTTTATCATAGATTTTTGCATTTAAATTTTTTAAACATTGCTTTAATGTATTATTCAACTTGAATGGGGTTTTTTGGGACCCTCTTAAGTCTTGTCGCTGAGATGAGTACCTCGCTCACTTCACCCTGGGCCTGCTCCGAAATGTACTACCCAGTCCCTCCCCATCTTTCTTCTCCCCTAGAGCCAAGGACAGCGAGGGAGACCAGGAGATGGTTATTTATGTCAGCCCCAGCCAGACCCCCTGAGATCTGATAACAGGGCCCAGCAGAGAGGGATTTCCCACTCTCAAGCACCCACTCTCCTGGGAGACAACCTCAATTCTAACCTCCTCTCCAAATGAAACCCTCGTAAGGTGTGACCGGCTGGGGCTCTTGGACATGATGTTTGGTGAAAATAGCTCTGGCCCTGTCTACACCCCCTCTCCCAGCGCACTCAGACTTGAAAACCTTTCACTCTATCATTCAACAGATACCCTTGGAACCGCTACCCAGCTCTGTTCAAAAGTCTTCTGCTGGAAGCTGCTCCACCTCGGCACTCAGTGCTTCTCCTCTGAGCTCCTACCCCGACCAGGTACAAGAGAACACCCAGGTCAGAATCCCTAGGCCAGGTTGCAAAACTGGAAGTGACAAATGTCGGCAGAAAATGGAGGGATTCCCGCTTTCTTCCGGTAGACCTGGGTCCCATCTGCCATCCCCTGACCCATACGTGGCCTTAACGGGCTACCGGCCTGGCAATATCTGCGGAGGCCCAGTTCTCCTTCCCTCCCGGACTAGTGCGGGAGAAGCGGAGGTTTAAGACCTAAGTCTGAGCGGGGAGAGCTTCCAGGCGCCCCTCCTCGACAACACTCGCGAAGTAAGAAGGCCCTTTCTGGGGTAGGGCCGGGTTGTCTCCGTTTTGCACCAGAACCCCAGCCGCCTGCGATTCAAGGCACTTCTCTCGCCCGGGTCGGGAGTTACTGAAGGAATCAGAAGACTCAGCTAGCTAAAAGCGACTTTGTGTAATTCCAGGGCCGAGCGGGAGTGGGGTTCCCGACGGCCCGCGTCGGGTGTCAGAGGTTTTTGAGACCCGAGAGGGGCTCCAGCTGCTATCGGAAGAGCCTCAGGACTAAGGGGGAGCTAATCCTCAACCGCTAAGGGGTGGCTCGGTGGTGGTTTGGTGGTCACACTCCCGCAGAGACAGCAGAAAATTACCTGCTGCGCGGGGCATGGAAGCTTCAGGATGCGGGACTCCTGCCAGACGCTGGCTTAACGGACCCGCGGCTCCGCTCCGAGGCGGGCCCACGCACCCTCTTAGATCTGGACCTCAAGGGATCAGCTCTGCTTTGGCGTTCGCAAAGCCCGAAAACGCGGGTACTGGCCTTCTCCTCCCAAAGGCCCGCCGCACCAGCTGAGCTGATGGCCCAGCTCGTCGCTCGTGAACCAGACGTTTCCTTCGCCGGAAGCCCGGGTTCTCACCGCGCACCTCTTTGCTGCAGCGCTCGGGGCTGTCATTCGACGTCCCGGGTGAGGGGCTCAGGGCGCAGTTAGTTCCCAGCTGAGGTGTCAGGTGCTCCGTTTGGCCGCCGCTGAGGTGACGCTGCGGTCGTGTCGGTGTGCGCACCCGCGCCCACCCGGGATGCCCCGCGCCGCACCAGCGCCCACATTCGCCGCGGAACCAGCGCGCAGTAGCAGTCCGACCTGCATTTATGTTCTTAGGACAACCTTTCAAGATACCGTCGCACATCTAGGACCCGGGTTATGGAAGCCAAAGCCCTTTGAGAAAACCACCTCCGGGCAATTCCAATCCCGCCTTGCAGCTAGCCTCCCGACCTGGCTCTGATCTGGGGCTTAAAGTACTCAGAGGCCCCCCGCTGATCCTTCTGCACTTGCGCGGGGCAGAGATTCCCACTCCTCCCTTAAATGCTAGAAACTGGCCTTCCCCAGGGAATCAGTGAACCTAGTCCTCCAAATTCTGGAGCCCAAGCCTTTCAGAAGTTGCCTGGGGAGTGGGGGGAGAGAAGAGAGTCCAAACCACTGTCATATTTCCAGTGGCCACAGCCCAGTGACCACAGCCCAGTGACAGGCTCTTGCCAACGGCAAGCTCTCCCTTTCCTGGAATTCCAGGAAGTCCACTAAACCAAAGCAGTACTCTGCAGCTGGGTCCAGAATACACACCTCCGCCCCACTCCAGGCAGTGGGTTCAAAGCAGCCTCCTGACACCCCCATCTCCAGGTGACACAGCTCCAATCCCTGGAACCTTCAGGTTTGTGAAGTCCTGTACCATTATCTTCACCCCACACATTCCAAGCCCAAGGTATCCCAGCCCTAGCTAATGGGAGTCTAACTCCTGCCTGCAAATCCCCCAACCTCGGAACCCCAACCCCAATCTGTCTCTTTTGAGAACACATGGAGGGCAAACAGAGCCTGGGCTTGAATTCACTGAAAAATAACTCAAGCCAAATCCCCAGGGAGAGGCACCTGCCCCAGGCATGAAGGGCTCGTCTGCACCTAGGAATCTCTACTGAATACTAGCCCCAAATCTAAAGTTCTCCCCATGCCAGGACCCCTCTGAGTCTCTGTCTCTGTCCTCCCCTTGGTCTCTTTCTCACCTTTCCCTGGCATAACTGGAAGTCAGCCCTCAGACCAGAAAATCCATAGACCAAAATATCCACTGGAGGGCAGGTCTCAAACCTTTGGCTTTCACTAGTGCAAAGAGACACGAACAACCCCCAAAACACACAGGGAGCAAGTTTCACTAGTGATCCTCAGTGCTAAAGAACAAAATGTAGGGCATATCAGAGACCCTGACACACACACCCAACCACATGGAAATGTGCACCAACATAACAGGCACGCATCACACACAGTAACAGAGACATACGCCAAGAAATACTATTAAAAAGACACCTAGAAAAGGCACATACAGACATGCACAAGACCTTCTCACATACACGCCCGTACCAGGAGCAGGTAGGCCCTGACCCTCCTTGCATACAGGCTACCTAGTACAATTGACTCACACACCAGCTTCCCTAATCCTACCTGGCAAAAGAGGCTCCTGCCAGGAGGAAAAAGTCTCCAGGGAAATGTAAGTCTCTCCCCATCCCTCCTGGGAAGGAAGGGGGCAGAAAGCTCCAGCCAGGCTAGGAAATGCTCTGTAATGTGGAAATCATGTAACAAATCCGTGGGAACAGCACCCCCATTCCCACCTCTTCGGAAACAGGAAAGTGGTTTAACTCATTCTGCAAATTAACTCCAGACCCACAAGAATGCCAGCGAGAGGCCAGGCCCCTGTGGGGCCTTGGCCCCTGTGAGGGCAGGCAATTGAGTGTGGACTGGTCCTGGGGTCAACTCACCAACAGGCATATCTGCCCAAGCTCTGGCCAGGCTCCCAGCCTCCACTGCCCTTCCATGCAGAGGAGTACCCAGTGACTACGGAGCCAGGCAGAGCACAGTAGACACATGCCATAGGGAAGAAAATGGGTCTGGCGGCCTGAACCATCTTACTCAGTTCTGCCCTGGCAGAAACACACCACTTTTTTTTTTTTTTTTTTTTTTTTTTACCTTTTTTGATCACAGACTGGTCCAGAAGGCTCATTCCTGGCTCATCCATGACCTGCAAATAGGAAAGGGCGGCGATAAGGGCACTTGTATACAGTCTTCTTTTACGTCCTCAGTCCCTGATGTCTCTGGTTCCGGTCCCATCTGCTCCAACCAGCACACACACAGTAACCCGGGGTCGGGACAGGCAGTACCAGGATTCCCCGAGCCTTGGCACTCTCTTCACCAGCCATGGTACCTCCCTGTGCCATGCAAAAAGGGAATTCTGAACCTTGGATGACTGCTCCTCCTCCCTCCCTGCACACCAGACACAGGCTGCCTGGCACAGTGGGACTAAGCGTAGTTGTCCTTCTTGGCCTAGTGGGGAGGGAGAGAAGTGGTTCAATCCCTGCCCATTTACTCTACCAAGAGTTGTAGTCATCAGGGCCTCCCTGGTGGCGCAGCGGTTAAGCGTTGCACTGTGAGCTATGGGCAGCGGTGACTCGGTGACTCGAGTTCGATGCCTGGCCAGGGAGAATCCCACATGGCCCGGCAGACCTCTCCTGCCTCGCCCTCAGCTCCCCTCCCTGTTTTGCTCCCCACTCTGTCTCTGGTGAACCCTCTCGCCGCCCCACGCCTGTACCCCAGCTTGTATGTATATTAAAAAAAAAGAGTTGCAGTCATCAGGTACTGCGGAACTGCAAGGAATCAGGGCCAGCGAGTCTTAATGCCAGGTAGTGACTAGCCCTAGACCTCGGACACAGTCTCTGAGTCACCAGAGCGAGTTGGCAAGCTGGGAGAAAACTCGCAGCATTCCTCCCTTTTTGCCCTCAACGAATCCTACCCAAATCACTGAGGTGGTCCTGGCCCATCCCGGACCCTTCTAGCCTCACCTGCAGGTCCTCTAGGCCGGGCGGCGCTGCCAGCCCCGGGATGCCGAGGTGCGCATCCGCCAGGCCGTGTGCGCTGTCTGCCAGGCTGTGCAGGAGCCGAGGCACCGCAGCAGCGTAGTCGCGGCGCGGGTCAAGGCTCAGGGAACGGGTGGGCGGTGCCAGCAGGCCAGGCGGCTCGTCGTGAGCGCGGGCGGCGGCGCGAGGCGCAGCCCAAGCGGCCTGTGGTGGCTGCGGCTGTGCCAGGGGTGCCAGGCCGCCGTAGGGATCCCCTGCCAGGTGGGGAAAGGCTGCGTCGGGCGCCTGGCCGTAGGGCAGTGGCGGCTGTGGGTAGGGCGGCGGGAAGTAGGGCGGCTGGAAGTCGGCGGCAGCGGCCGCGGCCGGTGTGTGGCAGAGCGGAGGCGCTGGTCCGTAGGCCGCCTGGGGCAGAGACGACAGGCGGGCCCCGCCAACCCCTGCGCCCAGCCCGTCGGGGCGCTCCTGGGGAAGGAGAGGGACGCGTTAAGTCACCCACAGGGCAGGATCCGGCCGGTGAGTACCCTCCTCAGTCAGGGTCCAGCTGCCGTCCTGGCACCTCCCCGACAACCGAAGTTTTAACTAAGAGTGACCCGCTGGTGCCTGGGGCTAGGGACACCCGTCGTCTGCGTGCACCATTCTCAGCTGGCAGAGTCCCTTGGCCCCTTCCCTCCGACAGTTTGTTGGAGCAGGAGGTTCGGAGCGTCCAGCATCCAGGCTCCCTGATCTCCGCGTCCAGTGTGTCCCCGTGTCCCCAGACCCAAACAACTCACCATGGCGGAGTAAGCGTGCACCAACATGGGGCTGGTAGCTTGCGGCGCGAGGCGTGGCGGCGGCGGCTCTCTCGCCCGACGGCGAGCGCTGTGGGAAGAGACGCTGGAACCTGCACAGCCCGCGGGGGGTCACTTGGCGTTGGCGGGGTGCCACCTAGCCCGGAGCTTAGCGGGCGTCGGGTCCTCAGCTGTGGGCGCCCCTGGGCTTGTCCATGGGGGCGGAACTGAGCCGGGCGGGCGCTGATCTCACTTTAAAAAGTCGGTCAACTGGTACCCTGCACCCGCCCTTCTTCCTCTGAGCGCAGCCTGCTCCTTGCACTCCAGTTATAGTGGCGGGGGCGCGCCGGGCCTCCGGGGGCGCGCATTAAAGAGACACGCGGTGGCAGCTTTCTCCCTTCTCCCCTGCGACCGCTCAGGAGGAGGCGGGGCTTTGGCGCGACCCAGTGGGGTGGGTAGCCGGGCGTGAATCCAAACCCGCTGGTCTGAGCCACCTTACCTTAGAGACTCCAAACTCCCGGTGGTGGTGAAATTGAAGAATTCGAGGCAGGGACTTGAGGGCCCCTAGGTTTGCGTCTGGGCTCTATTGCATCCTTGCCTTTGAGCAAAGCACTTTTCCGGCCTCAGCTTCTTTGTCTGTAAAATGGGTATCACCTCTTTCTCTAATTATTTCACAGGATAATGGATAAGGTGGGTGCTCGTGAATGTGGAAGAAGTTGGTGAGTTGCAGATTCAATCCCACCGACTCGTGTGTGTGTGTGTGTGTGTGTGTGTGTGTTCGTGTGTTCGCACCCTCGTTTTCCTGGCTCTTTCTCAAGCATGTTCCAGACTCCACAGTCACTCCCTTTCTTTCTCCCCAAATCCAACCCTTTCCTCCTGAGAAGCAAGGACCAGGGGTAAAGAAAGGGAAATGAGAGGAAGGCTAAAGGCCCAGGGAATTAATAAAGCAGAGGGAAGATGTTAAAGGGAAAGAGAGCTAGAAGACTCTTAGATCAGAGCATAGTAGAAATAACCACAGCAAACACTTATCACAGCGTGTGTCAGATTGTGTGCTAAGTATTTGATGAATATTGAATTTTTTAACCCACAACAGCCCTATGAGACAGATACCATTACGCCTATTCTCAGGGAAGGAAAATGAGGCACAGAGAAGTTAAATGACTTGCCCAAGGTCAAGCTGCTGGTTATATGGCAGAGCAAGATATTCTGCCTCTAGTCCAGCCCTTTCTCTCTGCTCAGGATTACTACTCTGCATTGCCTGAAACTCACAGGCCTAGAATTTAGTCCTGACTCTAATTAACCGATGACACTGGGCAAATCCTTTTCCTGACCTCTATGCCTTCAACAACAACAAAGTAGGGGAGGCGAGAAAGATCTAGAGGGTTTTTTGTTGTTTTTTTTTAAGATCCCTTCCTAGTGAAATAGAGGATGAGAAAGAAAAGGGGAAAATATTAAGATAAACTGAAGGAGAAGGGGACATGGAGGCAACACTGTGAATCCACAGGAGGTACATGCAGGAGACTTGAGAGGGTTGTCCCAGAGGCACAGGGGAGGTGCAGGGCTTGGGTCTAGGTCCATTCAATCTGGTGGACTGTGGAGGAGGGGGAGGTGTGTTCCAGCAGCTGAGAATTCGTTGCTAAGGACTTTCTGGAGGCTAGAATCACTTGCTAGGGTGGCAACTAAGCAGACTTGGGCAGTTCTGCAATCTTTGTGTCCAGGACAGGTCAGTGGTCAGGACTGTTAGTGTGGGTATGTGGATTGTGTCAAGGTCCCTTTTCCCAGTTCCCAACTTCAACCACAGGACTTCAAAAACAAGACCCCCAGGACAGGCAAATATGTCCCCTACTTTGTTGTTGAAGGTGCAGAAACTGAAGTCAGAGAGGAAAAGGGATTAGCCCAGGGTCACGGGTTAATTGAAGTCAGTGCATTGCATGCAGGTTGGTAGACCCTTTGGGAGGAGTCCAGGGACAAGGAGTCTGAGGGGTCCTGCTCAGCTCTGGGGGATTTCCTGGGGACTCTCCAGCAAGCTTGGGAAGGCTGAAATGACCAGATAGCTTGTTTGTCTGGGGGTTTCTTTTGGTTTTTTCAACCTACTTCCCACAGCTGAAGATACTCCTTTCTTTCTTCATTCTCTTCCTATCTACTCTATCCACTTTTCTATGTTCTTCTCTCACCTCTTTTCACTCACATCGTTAATGTCAGTTATTCATTCTCAGATCGAAGCTTCTGTCTTTTCCCGTCTACTCTCTTTCAAAACTTTAATGACTACCTATCCACTGTTATCTCCCCACCTTGTCATCTGTGGTCTGTGCTCTCACCAGAAATCCAGACCTCTAGATGCCAGTGCCAACTGGATATTTCCTCCAGACATCTGGCTGCAGCCATCTGAGTTTTTCCAAGTCCCAAACTGAATTCCACATTTCTACCCCCACTGCCAACCCCAACCTGCTTCACCTCCTGCATTCTATAGTTCCATAATGGCCCACTGTCCTTCAAATTAAGGACTCTGACCTTAATTAAGGTCAAATTAAGACTCTGACCTTCCCCTCACCTACATAAGGTAATCCTCACGGAATGTTTTCATGTCTAACCCTTAAGTCTCTCTCTACCTCTCTGCCAGCACCTTATACTACCATACTCTCCTTCGTAGACCAACAGTTTTCAAAATGGTCAAGTGTCATCTATAACACCTGAAAACTTGCTAGAAGCGCCAATTCTTGGACCGCATTGCAGACTTCTTAATCAGCAATGCAATCTGTGTTCTTAATAAGTCAGTAAGTTGACTCAGGACACTGAAGTTTGAAAACCACTGCCTAGGCCATTGCAACAACCCCCTAAGTGGTCCACGACTTCAGTCATATCTCTTCTGATCCAATTCCAATTCCATTCAGGGACACAAATGACTAGACCATGTTATTTCCTTCCTGAAAAATCCCCTGGGCCCATCTTCAGAGGAAAAAAGTTTAAACACTCTAACCAGCATTCCAGGCTCTTTGCAGCTACAGCTAATTTTTCTCTCCTGTCTCATGAACTGTTGCACAAAACAGAGACTGTAACTAGCACTAGGCTTGGTACATGGCAGGTGCTCAACGAATGCTTGTTAAATAAATGATAAATGAAACAGTGAGCGTGGTCTAGTGAGGGATCCTGTAGAAGGCCTCCACATGAACATGACCCCGGTAGCTAGACAGAACACAGGTATGATCCCAGGAGCTCATGTGATGAGTGAGTGATTTTTACCCTGTGGCATGTTCTGGGAAGAGGCATGTTTTCCATGACCTGCTGCAGGTTTGGGGGCTCCCAAAGACTTCAGGACTCCATGGCTGTAGCCCTGTAACCCTTCTTTTTCAGGGCTTGGGGACACCTCACTTTCTGAGACACAGACTTAGGTATAGCTGTTTGCCCACTCTGGGACACCCACATGGGATGTGCACCGAGGTACACATTCAGACACCCCTTGACACATAGCTCATGCGACGCACACACAGAGATACCTGTGGGGGACACACATGCACATGGGACATGAGACATATATTGGCACATAAGTGCGCATGTTCTCACATACCTTGAATCCCATTAGGCATACTTGTCATATTGCTCTTTCCCTAGGCTCAAAATTTTCCCTCTCTTTTAAAAAAGCTTGCATGTGGACTTTGTTAAGAAAATACTCAGGTCTGCCTCCTTTATTGACACAGCCACCCTCTTGCCAGACTCCTACTCTGGGCTTGTTTGCAGGATGCGAGGAAATCTGGCTCAAGAAGATTCTGAGGTGCCACCTCGTGGTTATATCTCACAACTGCGGCTCAGGTCCCCCTTTCTCCCTAACAGCTGAATTACCGGGAATTAGCTTGGTCTAGCCAAGTTATCCTAACCCGTCCCCCTTGCCCCCCTATCCAGAGCCCAGAGCTTTCTGATCATCCTTCACTAAAGTACAGAACTCAGTCTGCCTTGTAACATGAAGTTTTCTGCAGGGGTTGGCTTCCACTCTGCACAAGAACAGCACAATGAGTAGTTGCCGCTAGCTTTGGAACCCGTCCCTCCTCTTGTCACTTCCCACATGATCTCACTTACTCCCTTGGCTTTAAGGACCCTCTGTACTGACAGCTTCCAAATCTATCACTCACTCAGACCTCTCTCCAAGTTCCAGATGCAGAAAGCAACTGTCTCCTGGATATCCCACCCGCAGCACGAATTCTCTCCATTTACAAAACAAGTATACATTTTGCACAAACCTGTTTCTTTCCCACTGTTCTTGACAATGAACAGCCTTGTTCTCCACTCAGTGGCCCAGGTCAGGAATCTGGGAGCGATCTTTATTCCTCTTTACTTTCAGTTAATCACCAAGCCCTATTAACCAACTCCTATGAATATTTTCTTCATGCTTACAGCCTTTGGCTTGATTCAGACATCTTACTTCTTTTCTGAGCTCTCTGCCTCAGTTGTTCCTCTTGCAACCAAAGCCATGTTTCTAAAATGCAAACTGGGTCATTTCAATCTGGTCAAAAAAATCGCGGTTTCAACATGCTCCCACCGCTAAGCTTCCTAGCACAGCACACCAGGATCTGTTCCATGCCCACTGGTGCAACCTCATCTTCCACCACTCCCCACTTCACACTCTCCATTTACTGCAGTCCCCAAGGCAGCATACCCTTATACCCATTGTTCCTCTGCTTATCTGCCTGGCATACCGCACCCTAAGGTCTCAGAGCAAATACTGAGACTTAGACTGAGGGGCTCTCTTTGTTCAGAGCCCAAGGAAGTAATTGTTTACACCTCTAGGGGCTGTGGTTGCCTTGTCTATCCCTCCCCCCCCCACCCCGCCCCATTTTAAGCTGCTTGAGGGCAGGGTCTAACTTTTAATTTACCCCAGGGAATCTATGCTAACAAAGCAACTTGCCTTCAGTGAATAAATGAGTGTTCCTGTCTTTCAGGGCTCAACCACTGACTGACACATGGGGATTGAAGCCCAGTCAGTGAGTGTAGGCCCAAGGGTGGAAAACAGTTTGCTGAACAAGGGCCTGGGGCCGGTCCGCCTCGAATCTGACATCTTAATGAATAGATAGTGACCCAAAAGCCATATCTAACCTGCAGATGTTGTTGAGGCAGTAGTGATTTTTTTTTAAATGATCAATACTCAAATATAGGATTTCACATAAAAGCTAGGATTGTGGAGTCTGAAAAAAACTGGAGGATGTACCTGTCTCACTTGGCAACACCTGCTGATTGCAGGAACAGCACTTTATTTGTGTGTGTGCCCACCAGTGCCCCCACCAGGCCTGGTATATCAATAGCTTCATTTTCAAACCTCTAGCAATGAAGGCCTATGTGGAGTCCTGGCTCTGGCATGCACTAGCTGCAACGCCAAATCATCCATCTATGCCTAACTTTTCAACTGTAAAACTGGGATAATAGTGTCTTCTCAACAGGATTCTTGGGAGGACTGAATGAGATACACTTGTAAAGATACTCAGTAAGGAGAGGACGTGTGCAGCAGGTGGTAGTGAGCTGCTGGAGACTGGGAAGGAGGGAGAAGGTGCAGGACAGACCACACAAGAACCACACTATCACCAATGAACATTTATTGAGTGTCCACATGTGCACAGCTTTGAACTTGGTGATCACAGAACGCACTGGGGGAGGGGAGGGGGGAGGGAAGCAAGGGATCAGGTTGATGGGGTGCATTCCCCTGGGTTCATAAGAAAGGTCATCCCTGCTGGAGCCGCCAGTCGCGTCTCTCTGCAAAGGAGCACTAAGCAGGGGTGGAAGTTAAAGCCTGGCACCATGATGGTGATGGGGTGCAATCACTAGGGAAGCATGCGGATTCTGGGGAAATGTCCCTCCTGTTCCTGGCTCCAGCCAGGCCAGATGGTACTGGGGGACAGGGATCAGATGCTCAGGTGTCCAAGCAGGGACAAGGACAGGCAAAATAAATACCCCCCAGCCCCACTGTCACTCTGCTGCAACACAACACAAAAGCTTAGAGACCAGGGCCCAAGGACTCCTGGATCCCCTCAAGGAAGCTCAGGTGGAAGGAGGTTTCCCCATCCCCCCCCCACCAGGCCTGTCTGCTCCAGGGTTCCCTAGAAGGACGGGGCAGTTCAGACCCTGGGTCACTAAAGTTGATAGGAAGAACTGCGATGTCAACGGCCTGAGCCTATTCTCTGCCCAAGAGGGTCAAGGGCAAGAGCCAAGGGGCCAATTTAAAGGACGTGGGCCTGGGAGGCCAGAGGGGGCACCAAGCCTAGGGGTCTCCACGCCCTGGCCGGCAGGGCACATGGGCTGAGGCAGCCAGCTCCTGCCAGCCCTATCCCACTCTGGGGCCTCCCTCCTATAGGGGAGCCAGACATAGGGCATAATGACACCTAGTGCCCCCCTCCCTGGGGGCTACTCCAACCTTCCCCGGCCTGGCGGGGACAGCCATGTTGATTTCCAAGCCCATCCCTACCCCCGTGGGGTCCCGGGGGGCGGGACGCAGTTCCTCACACCTGAGGGGTAGGCACCACGCCCTTGCCCTCGGAAAAGCCAGAAAGCTGGGGTGTTTAGGGGGAAGTTTAGGGAGAGGGGGTCCAGTGTGGGGGCTTCGGGGAAGATGCCTCCTCCCTCCTTCCCTTGTGGGGTCTGTCCCCAGTGGACACGCCCTCAGGGCTCCGACAGGCATTGCTCCAGGGCAGCCATCCGGTAGTGGCTGGCTGTCTCCTCACCCGCTTGCAGCCTCATGGCCTCCCGGCACAGCCGGTTGGCTCGGGCCAACTCCACCAGGACACCCTGATAGGCAGCTACCATCTCAGGCTTGACAGAGTTGGGGCTGACACTGCCGAGCAGCTGGAGCAGCTCCTGTGGCCAGCGGGAGCGCAGGGCAGCGGGGGCCAACCAGGGCAGCAGGGGCACACAGCCGGTGAAGGCCTGCATGCCCAGGAACCAGAGCTCCTGCAGATCGGCCCAGACGCCTTCGTAGTCAGGGGACAGGGCCAGCACTGCCTGGTCTGAGCCAGGTGTGGCCCGGGCCACGTGGGACTGCGACAGGAAAAGGATGGCCGCTGCGAAGAAACCTCGGGATGCGGGTGTCCCCTGAAGAGCTGGAAGGTAAAACGTGGATGGGGGCATGAACCAGAAGGGCCGGCTGCTCTGCCTTCCCGTGTGGACACTCAGGGTGCTGAAGCACAGCCGAGAATCATACCCTCCCTGTGTGTGACTTTACTGTGTGACCCCGGGTTACTCACTTTCCTGGGATTTTGTTTTGTCACTTGTAAAGCAGGGTTAATAGTGCTATCCTTAGAATTTCTTGTGAGAATGAAATGTAATAATCTTGGTCCTCGTAGCTACCTCGTCAGTCCCTCTTGTCCTCTGAGCAGAAGGGAGCAGTGGCTCAGCCTGGAGCTAGCAGGCCAAGGAGGTCGCACTAATTTGACACGTGGGCCAGAAGAGTGCACCAAGGGACCATGAACTAGGAGAGGGGTGGGGTTTCAACCCCTACTTAATAGATGTTCTCTGGGAGGCTGTGTCTAACCTGGGGCATTTGTGGGTGAACCCCATCAGGGTTCTATTTAGGGGACAATGGAGATGCAGCCTGGGACTAAGGGAGCACGGGGACTAGAGGGCAGGGAGATGCTCCTGGTTCACTGGGACATCTCCCCTTCCCACTACCGGGTACCCTGCTGGGATCCCTGCACAGGGAACATAGAGGCAGCTGAGGGTACGGGCTTGTTACACCCTGTTCCTGGGCATCTGCTCAGCTCCTCCAACCTGACAGATGGGGCACAGGGAACAGGCGGGGACAGAGGGACCCAAGCAGACACCCACGGCCAAAGTGGGAGACACAGAGGGCTGGCAGGGGCTGGAGGGGACGCCCCTCCCCCTGCACACAGCCAGAGTGAGGAAGGCTGGGGAGAAGGGTGTGCAGAGCAGCATGAGCGCTGAAGGCTGTCACGAGGGAGGTAAGGTGCTGAGCACAGAAAAACCTCAATGGAAGGAAATCAGATTTCTGACTCAAGGGCTGGTGGGGGCGGCTCCACCTTGAAAACACTGGATTCAGATTCCTTGGGGTGCTAGGGATTCCAGGTGCCTATGCCTGTACCTCTGAGCAGGCCTGTACTTACACCCACCAGAACTTGCCTTAAAAGTCTTCAAAAGGAAGAGAATGCTATCATTTTGGGAAGGGTGAGGTGGGGTGGAGGATGGAGACATACTTCAGAGATTTCCTCTTGACTGGAAAATTCTCTAAAGTCATTTATGGAAGACAGTGACTTATGTCCAGGACCTAGAGATCCACCCAGGTCCCCTGCCCTATCCCTTAGGACTGGATTCCCAGGGCTTACCTGGAGAGGTGCTAAGGAGCCGGGCCATAAGGAGGCCCAGGGTGGCAACATTGGCAGCCAGAAGCAGTCTCCCCTGCTGCTGCACGAGTGCAGGCAGCGACGTCATCAGGGTGTTCATGAGAGATGTGAAGCAGGCATCGCGCCTGAGGAGAGAGGGGAGAGGTGAGCGGGGGTAGGGCTGGGGGCTAGTAGAGCCAGACTAAGCCCTAGGAAACAGGATCCTGGGTTCCCGCTTCACTGGGCCAAGGTCTGGCTAGAAATCAGGCAGCAGGGTGAAGAGTTAATTACGGATCCCATTCATGGTACCTGGGGAGCAGAGATTGGGTTATGGCTGGAATAGGCAGACATGCCCAGGGGGGTTCCCAATATGCTAAATCCTTATGTGTGGGGCTTTGTCTGTTCTGAGCCCTTTCATTCCATGGGCACCAGGAAGCAGAAGAGATTGGGATTTGGAGCCAGTTTGAGCAGCACCCCCTTGCTCCTCCAACCGCCGTCCCCGCCTCACTTGATCAGCCCCGGTGCAGTGACCACGAGGTTGAGGAAAATGTGGCAGCAGGTCTGCAGGCCGATCTCCACGCTGTCAGGCAACACTGAGGTGTCGTGGCCCGGGGATGTGAGCTCCCACTGCTGCAGGAAATACTTGCACAGAAGTGAGGGGGCCCCCTCCTTAATCAGGATCTCCCGGGGCCCATCTTCAACTGTCAGGTGGCACCAGCCGGGCAGGAGGAGCCTGGGGTATGGAAGGGACAGTTATGTGAAAGGTTGGGAGAGATAAAGGCACAAGGATTCCCTTTTGGGGGTGCCCCCCCACCTAAGAGAAAGGGAAGTAGGGGGGATGCATCTTCACAGGTATTGCAGAAGCAGCACACATTTCCGATGGCAAAGATTTAGATGAAAGCCTGGGCTCTGCCACATGGTGTGAGTGTGGGCATGTTACTTAAACCCCTTGAGTTTCCTCACCCCAAGAACATGGATGAGAACTCATCATAGATTTGCTGTGTGAACCAAATGAGATTGTTTTGGTAAAAGGTATAGCAAAATGCCAGGCAGTTAGCAGGTAACTTAACAAGCATGTGTTCTTTTTAGAGAAAAATATAGGGTTGGCAAATGGGAATAAGTCCCTCCACACACAGGAACAAGCCAAAAGGAAATCTTGTGCCCCAAACCCAGCACCGTCCCGTGTGGGGGAGAGGTGGCCCTGTGTTATAGTTTTCTTTAGAACAGGCTGGCTGAACAGACTGTAACTACAAACTCACCGGAGCGCATCTCCTGGCCAGGTGGGCCCTGGGGTGGTGGGGGAGATGGCCAGGGTCGCCACCTGCTGAGAGAGATCATTGGCCTCCTCGGCCTCCTCGTAGAGGGTCTTGGCGTAGTGCACAAGGAAGGGCAGCAGCTGGCAGACTTCCTTGCGCAGGGATGAGGTCTCCTCAGCCAGCCAGGCGCCCAGGATGCGTACCGAAGCAAACACAAAAGGTTCCTTCTGCTTCTCTGGCCCCACCTGTTATCAGAGGATGTCCTTGAGGTGAAGCAGGACCAGAGACCATCCTCTGCCCAGCCAGCATGCTGGCCAGCCTGGGAATAACATGACTAGAGGAATTCTGGCCTGTGAGCCAAAGGGCCAAAGGCGGGCACCTCACCTCCTCCTGCCCTGTGTAAGCCAGTATCTGGCACACAGTAGGCACAAACCCAACAGGGGCCTGGCAGAGAGCAGCCCTCAGGGCATGCTGAGACTCAAGCTGCATGCCCTTGGACTCCCACCTCTAGAGCATCTCAAGGGTAGAAGGAACCCACAGTCCGAAGCTAAGAAACACTTCCTCTACAATAGCACTGACCTGGGGTGGGAGGACAGGCTCCACTTTGGTAGGAGTGGTGGGAGAGATGCCCCCGTTTTGGGCTAAATCAGAAAAACAAGATAATGGGAGCTTGACTTGGTATGTGGGAGATGTGCTGGTGAGTTCAGTGGCTGAAGCAGGTTACTGAAGAGACCAGTCTTGAGTGAATCCCTGTGGGACAAAATCCTGGATTCTCAGATAGGGAGGGAGGAAATGTGGATGTGGGGAAAGGGATTAAATGGAGTTAGATGAGCCTCTCCAGAGGTCAGGAACCAGGCAGCCCTGCTTCTTTCCCTGTGCCATTCCAAGCCTGTATGTGTATATGTGTAAAACTGCTAGAGACTGAGCAGAACAGGCTGCTTCTAGTGTGTGTGTGTGTGTGTGTGTGTGTGTGTACTGGGGGGAGGCTTGTAAGTGGGAGGTTACTGTGTTGTGTGTGTGTACCGCGATGCGAGTGCACATATGGTGTGTGGTAGGTGCTTATGTGAGGATCAGGGAGGGAGGGAGAGGGAGGCCTGGCCACACACTACTCCCTGGAGTGCTGTGGGATCAGTGTCTTGTCTCCCATTCCATGGAGGTGCAGGAGTTTCGCTGTCCCCTGCCCCTGGCTCCCCCCCACTGGACTCCCTTCGCACTCTCACCTGCAGTAGGTAGTGGATGACAGCGCCGATCGCCTCCTTCATAATGCTCACTAGCTGCACCTTCTGTGGTTCCTTTAGCAGTGACTGCTCACAGCGGGTGCATTCCTGGATCCCCAACTCCATGAGGGCATAGCAGGCAGTCACCACATCTTCTTTCACCTCTGTGCCTGTTTCCTCCAGTGCCAGGCGCACCTCCACGCACGCCAGATTCACCAGCAGGGCCAGGAACTTGCTCCCAGAGTTGCCCGCTGGGATCCAGTCGGAGCCGCAGGCATGCGCCAGGCGGGCTGCCAGCTTCAGTGCAGGGTTGCGCTGCCAGGAGCTCAGCTTGCTGCCCAGGATGCGTGCCAGCCCAGCCTGCAGATCCCGGAGGCATTCAGAGGGCACGGTTGTTGGGGGCAGAAAGATGGGCAACAGCTGGCAGAGCTCAAATTTGCTGGCATCCTCGGCTTTCTGGAAATCTTCGCTGAGGCCCCGCAACACAGCCAGCAGGTCGGGCTCTGCCTCCTTCCAGCACTGTGTCTCGGCAGCAGCCAGCAGCCCCACCAGGAGTGCGAGGGCCTGGTCAAAGCCGTAGCCATGCCCCAGGTAGGCCTGGCACAGGGCAGACACAGTGCCACCAGCAATAAGGTGCCGGGGGCCTCGGGGTGTGCCTGCCACAGCCGTCAGGCACTGGTAGGTGTCATCGATCATGGAGCGGCGGGCAGCATCATCGGGGTCCCCCCGGGCTGTGAGGAAGGTGCTAAGGATGGGGATCTTGTTCAGGACCTGGGGATGGGCAGCTAGTTCAGGGTCACTGCAGAAGCAGGCGAGCAGGGCCACGCCCAGGGCCCGAAGAACATGGTCAGGACAGCCATCAGGTGCCTCCTTGGTGGTCAGGAGGCGATTGGGGAAGGTGAAACCGACAGCATCGAAGATCCGCCGCCGAGTTTTGGCATCAATGTCACCTGCTTTGACTGCCTTGGTCACCTAAGAGGGGGGATGTGCTATCAGCAGGATGGAAGGAAGAGGTGGCAAAGACTGTCCCCTGCACCATGTGGTATTCACCACTAACAGGACTAGGTTATGTAAGGGGATTCACTCTGGGGTCAGGAAGACTTCCAGAGGTCATTTTATACAGCTCCTTCCTTCTCCCAGGAGACAGGGAACCTTCCTCTACGATTATCTCTGCGGAGAGCGATTTAGTCCTCCTCAACCACTTGTTTTGCTATTTCGTCACCTGGTCAGTTGAGATTCCTGATGTCTAATCTAGAGGCCTGCAACCTGAGTTGGAAGAGGGTTAGCACTCAGTGTTAAAACCTCCCAAGGACTTAGGGTCCCTCTCTAATTACTCCCTCCAGAGAAGTCTCCGATCCATTCCCGCCACCTTCTTAAGGGAAATGGCTCCTGTGTCTCGCCGCTCTGCCTGTCAAAACATTTCCCCTTACATTTCACCTAAACACCTCCTCTGCTGCAGTGTGAGCCCTTGACTCCGGAGCCTTCTCCCTGTTGCCATGGCAAACAAGCAGCGGCTGTACTCCCTCCTCCCTTCACACCCCACACACCGACCCCCCCTTCCCAGCACTGCAGCTCCTGCTCTGCTGTCCCCAGCTTGGGTTCCTCCAACAGGGCTAAGGCCTGAACCAGATCCTTTGCCCTCAACCTACCTACTGCCATATTGTCCACCCTCTTCGGCCCCTTCCCAGTCACTTCCAGTCCTGCTACTCTCCACCCCCAGAACAATCATTCCCAGGCCTCAAGTACTCTGCACTAGTTACTATCTGCTACTGTTACCATATGAGTCAGCTCCCATCTGCTCTGGGACGCCCCAGAGAGCAGACCCAAGCAGCCTCCTCCAAGGCTCTTAGAGCTACAAGCCTTATTTACTCCCATTCTTCCCTTTGCCCCATACTTAGAGAAGCACAAAAAGAGCCCAAAGGTAGGCATTTAGGGCCTTCTTTGGTGACTTGAGGGCTGCCAGCAACCACCTATATATCCTTGGGGACTTCCTGACCCCATTCCTAGGGGGCTAAATCACCCAGCCCTCCCACCTCCCAATTTTCAGTCAATTCCTTACTAGCAGCAGGGCTGCAAACTGCTCGCTGTCATTCTTGGCCTCACGGAGGGCTCCCAGGTAGCGTTCCAGGGTGGGGTTTCGGCTCTCTGCCTGGTTCAGAGCTGGCTCACAATCCGAAGCCATGATGCCCGCCTTGCCCAACTGTGAACACAAGAGGGACTGAGCATCCCTCTGCAAAGGAGGGGCGGAGGTGGGGCAGGGAGGGGGCGGGGGTGTGGGTGAGGGTGGTGGGAGTGAAGGATGGAGGGATTAGCATAGGGAGGATCAGGAATGATGGCATCCTCAGGACTGACCTCCCTTGGGGGAGTCCCTTTAAGGGGCTGGACCCTCAAGCCCTTAGGGATGAAGGGACCCAGGCCCAAGGTCACCTCCAGAAAGCAGGAAAGGAACATGCATCCTACTGCTCAGCTGGACGACTCTCCTCACCAATCTCTGAGGGGTAGGAGGGGTTGGCCCCACTGTTCAGCTGTCCCCTGGCACCAGAAGCCCTGTTTAATCTTCCACGGAGGCACACAGGGAGGAAGTGGTGAGGACAGACAAGGAGGAATGAGACATACATGGGTGAAGTTCGATTATCCGGACTCAAGCTGACATGAGTGAAGAGGATATACTAGGTTTCCCAGGTTTCCTTTCCCCTCCCTTCTCCAGAAGAGGCAGGAGACAAGCTTCAGCAGAGTGAGAATGCTGGGCCTGAGCAGGGAAGACTTGGAGGCCCCTCTGGGGACCCCACCTCTCCAGCCGGGCCTCTTAGTCGCCCCCGCAGCCTCCTTGCCTCCTCTCCTTTCCCACCCTCGGGCAGAAGCTGCAGCAGCAGCAGCAGCAGCAGCAGCAGCAGCAGCAGCAGCAGCAGCAGCAGCAGACTTAACCCTTTGTGCTCTTTCTCCTCGCCCTCCCCGCCCTGCCTGTGGATACTGGCAGGGGCGGGAGAAGCAAGAAGGGGTCCGGGGTAGCTCCCAGGACAACGGAGAATCCAAAAGCCGGATAATCGAAGCGGGGCTGTTGAGATGGAGAGATGAGAAGGGGAGAAGGGTTCCTGGCGGTCACCACCTGTCCCGCCGCAGCCAGGTCACAACACGACATTGATGAAGTCACGACAGGGCGGCGATGAGATCACACTTCACGATGGCGCGGTGATGTCACGGAGAGATCACGGCAAAATCACGACATGGGACAGCCCCCAAAGATGACAGGGCAAATTAAAAAAAAATCTATATCTATATCTATATCTATATATTGCAAAGGGCTGTGACAAAATGGAGTCTCGACAGGGCACGATGATGTCGCGATATGGCGCGATGGAGTCGCGATAGGGTCCCCCCGGTGTGTCGGCATCGATCAGCGCCGGCTCGGAGAGGTTCCGGCTGGGATGCAGGGGAGGGCCTGAAGGGGGCTGAGCTCACCAGGCTGCGGCCCCGAGCGGCGAAGTCTTCTCCTAGCTCGATGCTCCGGGAGCCTGGGGCCGCTGCTCACGCCGCGTTGCCCACTCCCGGCTCCAGACTGCTGCAGCTCCACCCCCACCCCCGCAGCGCCCTCGTCCAATCCGTGGCGACCTCACTCCAGGCCCCGGCCAATGGCGCGGCCGGGCGCTAGGTCGTAGCGGGTGCTGCCGCTGCGGCCATCTTGCTTGTGGGTACTGCCCGATTCTGGGCCTGGAGCGAACGCCGGCTAGGCGAAGGTGCAGACAGCCTCTGGAGAGCAGGAGGCGACAACCTGGGACCGAGGTTCCTGCGCTCGTGCGTCGTTCTACCCCTCCAGCACTGCCCCTCCTCCCCCTTGGGCTCGCGGCTGGAGTTGAGCTTCCGGGGGGTTAGGAGGGCTTGCTTAGCAAGCGGAATGTGTTTCCGGGTTGAGCCCCGGGCGGTGGGAGGAGGCGGTGTTTCCGGCCGCCGTCGCTGTCCAGGGAGGCTGAGGCGAGAGGGAGCTGTCCGGGTGGGGAGCCTGCACTACCTTCTTCCTCTTCCTCCTCCTCCGGGTGAGGGGAGAGAAGGTTGGGGCCCCGACCCCATGGACCGGGAGAAAGCGGAGGCCGCCGCGAGCCGGGGCCCCGCTGTGTGGCCCTGAGCCCCGGTAGGTGGCCGGGGCGGCTGGCTGCCAGGCCGAGGACCTCGAGCTCAGGGGAGGGACTAACGGGACGGGCTATTTCTGGGGGTGCGCTGGCCGGGTGTTGGGACCCGGAGGTGGCGCTCCTAGCCCAGCTAGGGCAGCCAGCTGCTTCTGGCTTTGCAGGTGCAGAGCTCGAGTACGAGGCTTAACAGCCTCCCCTCCCCCCTGCTTCTTTCGACCGGGGCCTGGTGGTGCAGCTCTCTCCTTCCCTTGACAGACAGACCGGGCTTGGGGCGCTGCTGTCTTTTTCCTTGCTTCCACTTCTGCAGCTTCTCCCTTAGCTGCTGTCTTTGGCGTTTGGTATCCCCCCCACCAAGACAGAAACTTGATGCAGAATAAGAGGGCGGGTGGCGGGGGTCTGAGCGGAATATGTAATTTCTGATGCGAAATCTGCCTTATTCAGGGCTGGGAAAAGTATGCCCCACAGAGGGTCCAGTGGTGACTGCAGTGAGCACAAAGATGAAATGATGGAAGTTAAGAGAAAACCTCAGGCTGGATTCCAGGAAAGCTTTGCTTTCTCTCACCTCTGGTGGTTGTGTCCAACCAACATGCAGTTAGCAAAGAGAATTAACTCACTCTCCCGTGATTTCTTATGTGATTAACAGACTGGAAACTAGGAACAAATTGGAAAGACGATCTCTCAGAACAATCTGTTCATTTTTCCAGCTATTTGGAAAACAATGTCTGCAAATATAAGCAAAGCTATTCATGGCAGTCTGTTCTGTAACTTTCCCAAATATCTGAGACCTTTTTAAAGTACTTTATTCTTGATTACTCATACCAGCTGAATAGGCTGTTTCAGACGTGCTCTGTCGTTGTTCAAACATATCTTATCGCTTTGTACATAAATGGAGTTCCACGTATGTAGCTGACAGACTGAACTATGATACATCCCCCATCAACCTGAAGTATTAAGTAAACATTACCCCCTGCTCTGTCTGAACAGCTGCTGCAACAGAGAGTGCTTTTATTTCGGGTGTACTTGTAACGCCCTAAATGCCAGAACTATTGTATTGTGGGGGTGTGTGTTCTCTCTCTGAGTTGTTACCCTTTGATTCTATAACAAACCATTTGGATCTTGGTGTGAAATGTTGTTCCTGCCTTTGGTCAGCAAGCCTTTGACTGGACCCTAGCAGTGATTTCTGCAATTGCAGGTTTCAGAGAAATAAGTGGTTGAGAGTTCACATGAAATTAGCTCTGCCTCTCTCTTATGCATGGTTTGTAAGGCAATGCACTTCAAGTCAGCTTGCTGATCCAATGGTGTTTATTACTCCCATTTCCAAAACTTACTCATTTCTTTTATGCTTTTGTTGCCCACCTGTCACACTATTGATGACAGGTGTTGAGTCACCTTGAGTTTAAAATCTTTTTGTGGTAGGCAGAAATGTATTGGATAAGATCCATACACACACACATACACATGCACGCTCATCCATTCCATCTTGGGAAACTAGAGAAGTTGCTAGATATACTTCCTTACTTAGTTACCATTTCATAATCTCTGGAACATGTGTCTTGCCCACACACCTTCTTTCTGCCCCGTGTTCCCTAACATACAACTACAAAACAACTGGAAGTAGGAATGGATTGAAGTGAATGAGAAAGATAAAATCCTTCAGGTGCTTGAGGCTTAGTGAAAGCCTTTTTGTGGGTGGGCTGTACCTCAGTTTTGCAGATGTGTGTGTGTATATGTGTGTGTTTCTCTGTATTAGTGTTGATATCTAGCAATGCCGGTCTCCATGTTGCTGTTGAGGATGTGGGTTATCAGTCTGTGCCCTTGGCTAGATGTGGGTGGTAGGTTCCCATTTAGGAAGGAAAATTTTTTAATTGCTTCTTCAGAACTGAACTCTCAAAATGTTGCCTATATTTATGTAGTTATTTATACATTATAGGAGAGTTGTGTAAGAGAGAAGAAACTGATGGGAAAGCACCTTTTCTTTTGGAAGAGGTCTAAATCAGTTAGCCCTTAGATTCTAGAGCAGCCAGCAAAATGCCCAGCAAATAATAGAAGTTGTATAAATATTTGCTGAAAAAATTTTTTTTTTCAAGTAAAAAATTGCAAATGACTCTGGATGTGGGAGGTGACATCAAAGTGTTAATCAGGTAGATTTTAAAGATAATAGAGGTGGAGAAGCAAACAGGGAAAGTACATGCCCTGCCTAGAGACAGTCACATTATAGATTTAAAAAATGTGACTAGACAAAATCCTCAGGTTAGTTTACATCTAAAGATCTAATCTCTTATTTTCATTGATAAGAAAGTGTCTTTGACCACACTACAAAACTGTTAGTAACAGAACTGGAATTGAAACCCAGACCTTTTTTTTTAGGCTGATGCTCTTTCTGTTTTACCACATCAATGATTAACTATTAGATTAGAAAATAATAGAATGTAAATTGTTTCAGTTTTACAGTGGACTCACTTCATAGCCTTTGCTATGTTTTTATCCTGATAATTATAGGCCATGTCAAAGCTCAGGTTTAAAATTTATGGGCAGGGAGGAGCATTGAAAGACAAACTTGAAATTTCTCTTCCCCCTAATGTGTCACGTTCTCTAGCATTCTGCATTTCCAGGAATCAATTATTAATTACTTGGCATAAAATTTCTTCTCTTTTTGTTTCTCTAGTGGATTGGTTCTGCTTGTCTAGAAGGCCATGGAGAAGAGACTGGGAGTCAAGCCAAGCCCTGCTTCCTGGATTTTATCAGAATTTTGTTGGCAGACATCTGTGACGTGGTTGAGAAGCCTATACCTGTTTTATACTTGCTTCTGCTTCAGTGTGCTTTGGTTGTCAACAGGTACCTTTTCTTTATGTATTTAATATTTTAAAAAGTGCACTTTCTTTGAGTCCTTCAGTTCATTTTATTTTATTTTATTATTGTTCTTTTTTTTTTTGTAAAGATTAAAAAAAAAATTTTTGTGCATACAAGCTGGGGTGCAGGCCAGAGGCATGGGGCGGTGAGAGGGTTCACCAGAGACAGAGTGAGGAGCAGAACAGGCAAATCAATGGAAGTACACTGCTGAGGGGAGCAGCAGGTGAGGCAGGAGAGGTCTGCCGAGCCATGTGGGAATCTCCCCGGCTGGGCTTTGAACTCTTGTTGCTGCTGCCAACAGCTCCACAGCACAGTGCTTAACCACTGCGCCACCAGGGAGGCCCTATTATTGTTATTCTTATAGATTTATTTATTTATGCATACAAGCTGGGTGTAGGCCAGAAGTGTGGGGTGGTGAGAGGATTCACCAGAGACAGAGTGGGGAGCAGAACAGGCAGATTGACTGAAACACACTGCTGAGGGGAGCAGCGGGCAAGACAGGAGGGGTCTGCTGCACCATGTGGGGATCTCCCTGGCAGGGTATTGAACTCATGCTGCAGTGGCTCAGGATAGCTTCATCGTGCTGTGCTTAACCCTTTGCGCCAACAGGGAGACCCCTCTTCAGTTCATTTTCTGGTAGGCAGAAAAGCAATCTGCTGATTGACAGAAGCCATCAACCTTTTGGTGGACATTTTGTTGAGTTAATTTGTTTTGTCTTGGAACCAAAATTTAAACTGGGTCCTTCCTTATAAGGGAGAATTGGCATGATCACTTTGTAATTTGATGAAGGTGAAATGAAAAGAAAAAGGTTTTAAAGTTGGACAGATCTGTGTCCTGGAACTGAATGTTTCCATTTAATAACTATAAAACCTTGAGCAAATTACCTATTGCCTGTAAGGAAGGATAAGACCTACCTCGTAGCTTTGAGAGATAGTATAAGTATGTAGTAAAGCACTATAAACACAGGTGCTTAGTAAATGACACCTTGCTTCCTTTCTTAAAGGAATCTACACTTACAGGGAGAATATGTTTCCTGCTTTTTCCATAGAGAGGGGTTGTGCTGATAGATTTCATCAAGTATGCTTTCCTCCTGGAGATTATTTCACCAGTGAGGAACCTCTTGCCAGAAAAGAGTGCCAAGAAGGGCTAAGCTTCAAAGAATATCCTTTTTTTCTTTCAGTTCTTTTATTGACATCGTTCTTTTCAAAGTATGAAATGTGAGAAAACAGCAATTTGGGAAAAACTTAGGAGTATACTGCGTTCTGGGCAGTGACCAAAAGCCTTTTTTTTTTGTAGAGACAACTTTCTGGAATAACTAATCAACCTTTTGCTCTTATAATTACGAATATTCCTTTTGCTTTCCTAAAGGAATTGGTGGTCATGATCTTTTTTTTTTCTTCCCTAATATATATTTTTATAGTTATTTATATCTTTTACATTTTGTATTCCACTTGGGTAACCCACCACCAATTCATCCGTGATCCATCTCCGTGGTCCCTTGTGTTCTTTTCTACTCCATTTTGTGCCCTTATCCTCCCGCTTCCCCCACCCCCCCAAGCGTCTCTCCTATTTGGTTTCCCTATAGTCCTGTTAGAAGTGAAACCATTCGATATTTTTCTCTTTCTTTCTGGCTTGTTTCGCTGAGTATGATCCCCTCTAATTCCATCCATGTCGCTGCAAATTGCATGTGTTTATCTTCTTTGAATGCTGAATAGTATTCCATTGTGTATATGTACCACATCTTCTTGATCCAGTCATCTATTTTTGGACATCTGGGTTGCTTCCATACCTTT
>PVIJ01014179.1:19345-42044 GCA_004024925.1 Scalopus aquaticus | reverse complement strand
GAGAGAGACAATCAGTGGGGGGGGTGGGGGGAGGAGGGAGCCGGAGGGAGGGAAGGGAAAGGGCACAAAATGGAATAGAAAAGAACACAAGGGACCATGGAGATGGATCACAGGTGAATTGGTGGTGGGCTACCCAAGGGGAATGCAAAATGTAAAAGACATAAATAACAATAAAAATATATATTATATATAAAAAAAAAAGAATCGATATGGGGCCTCCCTGGTGGCGCAGTGGTTAGGCGCTGCGCTGTGGAGTTGTCGGCAGCAGCGATGGGAGTTCGGCGCCCAGCCGGGGAGAGTCCCGCATGATGCGGCAGACCTCTCCTGCCTTGCCCGCTGCTCCCCTCAGCAGTGTATTTCTGATCTGCCTGTTCTGCTCCTCGCTCTGTCTCTGGTGAGGCCTCTCACTGCTCCATGCCTCTGGCCTGTACCCCAGCTGTATGTATGAATGGGGGGATCTTAAAAAAAAAAAAAAGAATCGATATGTGCTAGCAGATGACAGGAGGAAAGAAGAAATTCTAATACAGGTTTTGAGTTTTAGAACATTGTCATCCTTTAGCATCTGTGAATAACCCAGAGTCAGCCTTTGGAATTCCTCTCTAAATTTAACATTACTAAGAAAAACAAAAACAAATTTAAAATAAAAAATGTATAATTCTTATACCCCAAGTAACATATGGTTATAGTTTACAAACTTTAACTATGAAATATAAAATGGCCTGAGAGCTGATTGCTATCCTTCATTTTCAAGATTTGAACTTGTGTTTATTTTATACATTAAATCCAAATAAATATTTTTAGACATTAGTTATAACTCTCCTCTAACCAAATTGTAATCTATTATGTTTGTTTTTTTTTAATGATTTATTTATTTATACATACAAGCTGGGGCACAGGCCAGAGGTGTGGATCGGCGAGAGGGCCCACCAGAGACAGAGCAGGGAGCAGAACAGGCAGATCAGAAATACACTGCTGAGGGGAGCAGTGGGCGAGGCAGGAGAGATCTGCTGCATCATGTGGGATTCTCCCTGGCTGGACGTCAAACTCGCATTGCGCCTCCCGACAGCTCCAAAGCACAGCGCTCAACCGCTGCGCCACCAGGGAGGCCCTAATCTATTTTGTTTTTTAACATAATGAACTTGAATGTAATGTAATCAACCACTGTCTGAACACCTTGTACATTACTGTAAAGATCTTAAAAACTCCCAGACTTGAACATATTTCATTATTAGAGACTTGGTTCATAAAATGTTATTTTATTGAGTTAACACAAGTTATACTCAGCTTCGTATTTTGAGAGAAAATAAATCTAATATCAGCAAACCATTATCTTCACATTACCAGGACAAATCATTCCAAGTTTTTTGTTTGTTTGTTTCAAGAACACGTGTCCTCTTTTAATAGTGTTTATGACTTTATAAATTCTCTGTGATATCTTAGAAGCTAATATATGACATACAGTGTAGTCTGATCAGCAAAGCTTATTTTTTTCCTCCAGATCAGCAATTTTAAAAGGAATCAAAATTCTCTTGTATACATACATTTGTCAACATAGCCTAAATTCCTAAAAAAAAACAAAAAACAAAAAAAAAAACCCAACTAATTACACTATTGAAAGATATTGATGTATTTTCATCTTATTGTCATAAATTTTTTATAGGTATTTTGATCCCCTACATTTGAATTTGTTTTTCTAGTTGAAGTTAAGGATTTACATTATCATTGTTATTCGATTATTCTCAGAAGTGTTACATTTTTTTCTGCCTTTCAAATCTACTTTGAATAGTTTCGTTCTATTCTTTTTTAATATTCTTAAAACAAAATGTTATCTATACCATTAGTTCAATCACTGATATAAATACGGTTTGGTAAAAGACAGAATTCCAAAATAGAAATTGTGCAATTCCTCTCCCTTCATACTAACATCTGCTATGACCATAAGCTTCCCGAACCTGTGACAATCTCTTTATAACATTCATATTAGTTTAATATCCATTTAGTGAAGCCAAAGAGTAAATGTTTTTGCACAAAAGTTGTATATTTTTTACAATAAGGAATTAAATGCATAAGATGATTATCTGACATTTGCAGAATCATATAATATCTTGAGAACATTAGAAAACCATTTAACATTTTTAATAACTTTAATAGCAGAGCACGGGCCTCCCTGGTGGCGCAGCGGTTGAGCGCTGAGCTGTGGAGCTGTCGGCAGCATGCTATGTGATTTCGATGCCCAGCCGGGGAGAATCCCACATGGTGCGGCAGACCTCTCCTGCCTCACCCGCTGCTCCCCTCAGCAGTGTATTTCTGATCTGCCTGTTCTGCTCCCCACTCTGTCTCTGGTGAGCTCTCTTGCCACCCCACGCCTCTGGCCTGTACCCCCAGCTTGTATGTATAAATAAATAAATCTTTAAATAAAAAAAAATAGCAGAGCACATAATTCATCCTCTACTGAAAGGGTCAGGCCATGAGTTCTTCAGTTTTAAAATTTAGCCCCTATACTAATACGATCCTCAGATAATAGACACCCAATAGATCTTTTTAAAATATTTTTTATTTTGTAAAATTTCAAACATACAGGATGTTCAAAGAATAATACAATGTTACCCTACGTACAATAATACAATGATACAATAAACCAATCATTATATATCCTTCCACCCTCCTCAAAGTCATCATATAATCATATATTTACTCTCCATGAACTACCCAGCTATAGACAGTATATTTCTTGATTTTTTAAATTTGTTTTTATTTTAATGAATTATTATTTTATACCCGTGTTAATATTTTGACAGTATAGGACTTCTCCTTTCTCCAATCACTGTAGCTTTCCCAGCACTAAAGTAGTGTTCCATTGTGTATATATAACACATCTTCTTGATCCACTAATCACTAAGGTTTTGTACTAGATTTCTAACCTCCTCATAAGTCTTTACTCATAATTTGTTAGATGAGAACACTTATGAGCAGTAATAATCCAAATACCAAAAAGAGGTGTTTAAAGTAATATAAATATATATTTTTATGATTTCAGAGGAAACAGCCACTTAACTCTGTCTTACAGAATAGACATCTCATCTGTGTACAGCAGTGCTACAGGATAATTTTATCTAGTTTCCTTTATTTGAGTTTACAAGGCTGTAAACTTAGACAAATTCCTCCAAATGTTATATTTAATTAGCAGTCTTAATGGAAAGAAAGTGTGAGGATATAACTATTTTCAGTTATTCCAGCTTGTTCTTTATCCAAAAGAAACCCCACAAGAACATAGCGTTAAAGTGAAAATTCCTACCATCTTGAGCTTGAGAGTGTCTGTGAGGGTAGGATTGGAAAGACATATTTTTGTTTGGATTAAAAGTAATTAATATTCATAAAAAATCAAACTCCTCAAATTAATTTTTTTGGCAAAAATAGAAATGAAGTTGGAGGAAATCAATGGCTTTTGTGCAGTTCTTATATTTTTTTGTGTAGAAGAACTGGGGTAAAGGCCAGAGGTGTGGGGGGTGAGAGGACTCACCAAAGATATAATGGGGAGCAGAACAGGCAGACTGACTGAAATACACTGCTGAGGGGAATAGCGAGTGAGACAGGAGAGTTCTGCTGTGCCATGTGGGTTAGCTCCCTGGCTGGGGATTGAACTCAGGCTGTAGAGGTGACAGCGTTGGGACACTTTCATGACAAACTAGGCCACCAAATAGGCCCCCTTTGTTCAGTTCTTTAACTTTTTGATTTTAGCAAGGTCTATGTTAATGCTTCAAGACCTAAATGGTCTCTGCTGAGAAATCCACCAGGACTGGGAGCACCTCATATATTATACTGCAATGTGCAGCTTGTTTCTACTTTAAAGTATCTTACATTTAAAAAAATATATATAACTGCTTTAAATCATCTGTTTCATTTTCTGAAAAATGAGCAAATTATTCTTATTTATTTCATGAAATTAATGAGTTAAACATTGATAAATCATTGATAATTAGCATTTAATTGATCAATGCAATTTAATAAGTTAATAAAAATAACTGGTGACTTATTTTTATTAAATTTTTAAAAAAGATTTATTTATTTATGCATTCAAGCTGGGGTACAGGCTATTTTTATTAATTTTTTAATGATTTACATATTTTATATATATGTATTATTACATATTTACACCTCCATATTTGCACATTCTTCATTCTCACTCCACCATACCAATGCTTTATGCCATTTCCTTCCCCTACCCCATCCTCCCTACCCTGTGTTCCCCTGGGAGTTAGTGTACATTTTCCAGAGTGTAAGAATTGCTCTTGTTATGTTTTATTAATATATGTTTTTTGATTTTTTAATAAACTATAGATAAGAGAAACCATCGGCTATCAGTCTTTGACTTTCTGGATTATTTCACTTAGCATAATCAAATAAAGATCCATCCAGTTTGTTATGAAAGGCACAATTTCATCTTTTTATGTGTTTAACTTAACAATTGCTATAAATACAAGGATGTATAGAATCTTTTCATATTAGTGCTTTCATATTCTTTGGGTAAATATCTAGCAGTGGTATTGCTGGATCATAAACACATGCAATTTGCAGCGACATGGATGGAATTAGAGGGGATCATACTCAGTGAAATAAGCCAGAAAGAAAGAGAAAAATATCGAATGGTTTCACTGATAACAGGACTATAAAGAAACCAAATAGGAGAGAGACACTCAGCACGGGGGGAGGGGAGTATAAGGGCACAAAATGGAGTAGAAAAGAACACAAGGGACCACAGAGATGAATCACGGGTGAATTGGTGATGGGTTACCCAAGGGGAATACAAAATGTAAAAGACATAAATAACAATAAAAATATATATTAAAAAATAAATAAAATAAATAAAAAGTAAGATATCCATTTAAAAAAAAATTAATTTTTATTTTTTTGAATGTATCGCTATAATATTTTCATTCCTGCTAAAGAGGATGAGTGGTTGTTTTTTTTTCCCTCTACATATTCTCCAATATCTGTTGTTTCCATTTGTTTTGATAAAGGCTATTCTTAGGGGGCCTCCCTGGTGGCACAGCGATTGAGTGCTATGCTGTGGAGCTGTCAGCAGCACAGGATGCTAGCTCGACGCCCAGCTGGGGAGAATCCCACATGGTGCGGCAGACATCTCCTGCCTCACCCGCTGCTCCCCCCAGCAGTGTATTTCTGATCTGCCTGTTCTGCTCCCCACTCTGTCTCTGGTGAACCATGTCGCCGCCCCACGCCTCTGGCCTGTACCCCAGCTTGTATATATAAATAAACAAATCTTTAAAAAATAAATAAATAAAGGTTATTCTTAGAATGGTGAGGTTAAATCTCATTGTGGTTTTGCTTATAGTAAGTGATGTTGAACAATTGTCCACATGCCTGTACGTCTTCTGAATTTTTTTTTTGGAAAAATATCTATTTAGGTCTTTTGCTCATTTTCTATTAGGTTTGTCTTTTTTTTGCTGTTGTTGTTGGATTGTATAAGTAGTGATTTGTATAATTCTGAAATTAACTCTTTGTTAGATATATCATTATGTATGTTAGCTATATCATTTCCCAATCTGTAGGTTGCCTTTTGTTTGTGCAATTTTTGATGTTTTTTTGTGTTGGTGTGACATATTTTTTAGTCTGACACAGTCCCAGTTGTTTGGCTTTGTTTAGTTTCTGTTGTGATTGTGTCTCCAAACACAGATTTGTGGTTGATATGCAGTAGCATGTCACCCATTTTTTTTAAAGTATTTTATGGTTTCGGGTATTATATTCAAATCTTCAATCAATTTTCAATTTTTTTGTGTGTGTTTGAAGTTAGTACAGATTTAATTTCAGTTTTTTTGTATGTGTCTATGTTTCCCAGTACAGTTTGTTAGAGACTTCCCTTTATCCATTGCATTTTCATGGTTACTTTGCCATAATTACGTGTGCATTTTTTGTGTGGGTTTATTTCTGATATTCTATTCTAATTCATTGGTCTGCTTTTCTGGATTTTTGTTTGTTTGTTTGATTGTTTTTTATTCAGTACCATGCTGTCATGATTAATGATGCTGTTTAGTATAAAGTCAAGGATTGTGTTACTTCCCTTTCCTTGTTTTTCAGGATTATTTTGGTTATTTGTCATCTTCTGTGGTTCCAACAAATCTTATAATTTTTTATATTTCTTTGAAGAAAATTACTGGGATTTTGATAGGAAATACATAAAAATAGAAGCTTACATCAAAAAACATGAAAAATCTCATACAATCTTATTATATAATTGAAGGAACCAGAAAAAGAACAATACAGCCAAAACTCAGTAAAAGGAAGACAATAAACATTTAGAATAGAAATTAATGACATAGAAAACAAAATGGCATTTCAAAACATGAGTGAAAACAAAATCAGGTTCTTGTAAAAAAAAATGAAATTCACAAGCCTTTAGCTAGTTTAAATAAGAAAATAAAAGAAAATTCAAATATAAAAATTCAGAAATAAAAGTGAAGATCTGTGTCTTAGGAAAGGTGAGAGCCAGAACCAATGTATAGAGAAGGATAAACTTAGAAGTTCTGAATCATTAATGGTCCCAGTTCACTGGGAGGGATGCAAGTATTTCTCTTAGTAGTCCCCCAAGGCCCTCCACCAAGCTAGGAAGAAAAGAGCATAATTCACTGTGAAATAATAACCTCTTTCACAGTTTAACAAGTGGCACCTCTAAGAGGGACTGGTTTACATAGTGGGGAAGAGTTGCATATTCATCATTGTCATGGTGTCTGTTCTCTCCAGAGTATCAGTGATTGTCCTGGGGAGATGGAAAGACATATAAACCTAAAAAAACTGCACGACCTAAAGCCTGCACTTACAGGGAGGTTATAGGAGGCCACAGAAAACATGGTGTTCTCAGCGTTCAGTTCAGGTTCCCACACAGTGCCTGTACAGAGCATATTGTTCACATATGTTTTTGACAAGGGTCTTCTAGACCACAGGATTTGAAAGATTGAGGGCACACCTACCATTCTCCCCTCCATCTCTGTACAACTGATAGCCTACAGTAACAAGGAAACTTCAAGCACAGGTGACTTCCTAATCCCTTTGTGAGGGAAAAAACAATAATCCCAGGATACTGAGCACACAAATTTCAGCAAGGGGCTTCTAGAAAAGCATGCAACCCTTCTCTCCTCTCAGAACTCTGGACCTCAATCTAGAGCTTAGAGTCAGAAACTATAGGTAACCACAGGGAAAGAGCCTATGATCAAAGGGATTCCTGGTTGCTGATGATCTGGGTGGGGTATCAGGAGTGGTACCTTCCTTGCCTCCACCCAATCTTTTCTCTTGAACTTCCTCTAAAGCTTCCAAAATTCTATTACTGAGATTGCAGAAATACAGGGATCTAATACAGTAAAATTGCCAGCCAAGAAAATACAATACATGGCAACTTGAAACCTCAAGAGGTATGTCACAAAAAGTAAGGAACGATTCTCCAGAACCCAAACTTAAATTTAAGGAAGAACTCAGCATCTGAAAAGTAATTAATGTAATTAATTACATTAATTAACTCAAAATGTATTAAAAACATTGATGTAAGACCTAAAACTATGAAATAATTTTTTAAAAAATATTAGGCAAAACACACCATTAAATTGGCTTCAGAAATGTCATTGGGAATTTGTCTACATTGGCAAGAGATGCAAAAGTGAATATAAATAATTGGAATTACATCAAACAACAATAACAAAACAACTTCTGCACAGTGAAGGTAACTATCATTAAAACAAAAAGTCAACCTACAGAAAGAGAGAAAATATTTGCACATAGCAAATTGGACAAATTGCTGATCTTTAAAATATTTAAATAATGGGCCTCCCTGAAGGCGCAGTGGTTGAGCGCTGCACTGTGGAGCTGTCGGCAGCGCGTGATGCGAGTTCGACGCCCAGCCGGAGAGAATCCCACATGGTGCGAGACCCCTCCTGCCTCGCCCACTGCTCCCCTCAGCAGTGTATTTCTGATCTGCCTGTTCTGCTTCCCGCTCTGTCTCTGGTGAACCCTCTCACTGCCCAACACCTCTGGCCTATACCCCAGCTTGTACGTATAAATAAATAAATCTTTAAAAAAAAAGTATTAAAAAAATTCTTTATAAAAAATATTTAAATAACTCATACAACTCAACAAAAAGAAAACAATTGACACAATAAAATATAGGACAGAATAATTAAATAGATACTTCTCCAATGAAGACATATAGATGATCAATAGACATATTTAAAAAAAAGTGCTCATTATCACTTAGTACCTGAAAAATGCAAATGAAAACTACAATGAAATACCATCTCATACCCATGAGGATAACCCACAAGAAAGACTAGAAGTAAGTGTTCGCGAGGATGTTCAGAAAAAAGAATGCTGTGCACTGTTGGTGAGAATGTAGACTGGTCCAATTTCTAAGGAAAACATAATGGAGGTTCGTCAAAATATTAAAAGTAGGCATACCACATGACTCAACAAATCCAATATGAGGTATATACTTAAATATTTCAAAACAATTAACTCAAAGATATGTATGTACTCCTATGTTCATTACATCCTTATTTATAATAGCTAAGTTATAGAAACTAAGTGCCCCAGGATAAAGGAGTATATAGAAAAACATGGTATAGATATAGAATGGAATACTACTCATTTATTAAATAAATATGAACTCCAGGGCCTCCCTGGTGGCACAAGGAGTTAGTATCAGCATTATGAAGCTATTGACAGTTAATGCAAAATGAATTCGATCCTAAGCCTGGAAGCTAACACACACGGTGCAGCAGACCTCTCCTGTCTCACCCGCTTCTCCCCTCAGCAGTGTATTTCAGTCAGTCTGCCTGTTTTGCTCCCCACTCTGTCCTGTTGAATATTCTCCCCCAACACACACACACACCTCTGGCCTACACTCCAGATTTTAAGATTTTTTTAAATCTTAAAAAAATAAATAAAATAAAATAGATAGGATCTCTTGCCATTGTGACAACATGGATCAAACTGGAGAGGACAATGCTAAGACAAAAAAGTTGGAAGAAAAAAGCAAATGCATGATGGTTTCACTTATATGTATATTGTAAAGAAAAAAAAAGTTCAGTCAAAATTATACCAATAATAAACATTTGATATCTGACTGCAAAAATAAGGCAACCAAAAGATGATGTTCATTGCCGGGTATGGGGATTGAGATTGCTTGTGTAAGTGGTGGAGGATAATTGGAACATAGGTGCTGGACATGGTGTGAAAATATACAGATAAACAATGTAAAGGAACTTTCTTGATAAACATAATTTGACGAAATTAAAATAAAACCAGGTAATCTTAAATGAAGATATATGATAGAAAGATAGAAATAGATAGAGACACAGATGATACATATAAGTAGATCTATAGTTACAGATAATACCAGTAAAATTTAAAACATTAAATCAAAAATGAAAAAAAGCAACATCATCACAAATGGCAAAGAATAAGAAGAGCATAATGATTCACTTTGAACACCTCTATGCCAAAAAACTGGACAAGCTGAAGAAATGGATACATTTTTTAATTCATACAGTTATCTAAGACTGAACCAATACAAAGTAGCACAATTATCACAGCCACAAGAGCAGAAATTGTAAGAGTGTTGAAGTGTGTCCCTAAGAATAAAATTCCTGGACCAGTTGGTTTCTCCACTGAACTCTACCAAACTTGTAAGTAGGATATAATACCTATCAAACCCAAACTAAGAAAGAATAGATGAGAGAGAGAGAGAGAGAGAGAGAGAGAGAGAGAGAAGAGAGAAGAGAGAAGAGAGAAGAGAGAAGAGAGAAGAGAGAAGAGAGAAGAGAGAAGAGAGAAGAGAGAAGAGAGAAGAGAGAAGAGAGAAGAGAGAAGAGAGAAGAGAGAAGAAACGGAGAGGATAAAACCCCTTAACACATTTTATTCTGAAAGATTTATTTTTTTATTTATTTATGAATGAAAGAACTGGGGTGTAGGCCAAAGGTGTAAGGGTGACAGGATTCACCAGAGACAGAGTGGGGATCAGAACAGGCAGAACTACTGGAATACAATGCGGAGGTGAGCAGAGGGCGAGACAGGGGAGGTCTGCTTCACCATGTGGGCTATCTCCCTGTCTGGGGATTTTTGTAGTGGCTGGTGATAGCTTGAGAAGGCTGAGACTTTAACCCCTGCACCACCAAAGAGGGCCTCCCTAACACATTTTATGAAACCAACATTCTCATGAACCCAAAGCCAAACAAGGATCTCTCTCTCTCTCTCTCTCTCTCTCTCTCTCTCTCACACACACACACACACACACACACACACACACACTCACACATTATAGGATAATATCATTAATGAATATAGATGCAAAAATCCTCAACAGTTTCTAGAAGCATATGCACAAATGGGGAATGAAAGTGTAACCGCAAAGTTATGTAGACATGATGTAAATGACTTACAAATTTAATAATGAATAAAAGGAAATCCAAAAATACTCAAGAGTGGCATTACTGTTCTAAAAATGAGAAAGGGGGAAAAAATGAAGAGTGACTGGATGTAGGAAGTCCAAAACCAGGACTGTATATACCTTTAGACCTAAGGGCAGGTAAATAATCGTCTGTAGTGTAATACTCTGCCCTTCAGGCATATTCTGGCAGCAACAAAAACCCTAGCACTCACTGAGTATGTCCTACTCATATTTGGAGTTTTGTCATGGGCTAAAAGGATGTAGAGGGAAGGGGAAGAAGAGTGTCACTGGGTCAAGGGCATCCAAACCTACTGAAATCACAGAGGTGGCCCATTCCCTTGAAAACAAGAAGGAAAGCTAGTCATGCCTCCAGCCCAGGCCTGTGTGGAAAGAGGTCGCTCAGAATTAAGGGATGATTCTTTCCTGTTCTTGAAGGATCTCTTGTTTGTAGCATTTCACAATTCCATCCCTCTGCTCTACCTGCTTTAGTCTCAGCTATGGTATTCCTGCTAGTATAATCCCATCTCTAACCCTGGATTCTGTTGAGATATGATTAAGGCCTGTTTCTACATTAATTTTCTTATCAAATGATTGGTTAGCCACACTTTTTATAATAAGTTTTCTTATTTTTTTAAAAATACAATGGGCTAAGAAACTTCCAAACTTTCATATTCTGGTTATATTTTAACTATCTATTCCTTCTTCAATTAACTTCTCTCTTCTCATGTCTTCTTTACATAAAATGTCAAGAGGGACTGAGAAACATTTCAATGCTTGGCTAGAAATCTCTTCAACTAAAGAGTCAGATTCAACCCTCACAAGTTTTATGTTACAGAAAACACACGAATACACACATAACTTTCAGCCAAATTCTTAGCTTATAGGAAGGATCTCCTTTCATCTACTGCCCATCAATATACTTATCATTTCAATTTGAGATTCTATCAGAATAGCCTTAACATCCATATTTCAAACAATATTCTATGATTATTTATGTCTCTAAGAAGATTGAGACTTTCTCCTTGTCAATTCTATTTTCTATCTGAATCCTCCCCAAAATCTCCTTTCAAATTTGTTTTCTACCTACAGAAATTTTGCAACATTCTAGGCTTTCCTAGAACACACACATCAAAATTTCCAGCCTTTAGCTATGATCAATTCCAAACCTGCTTCTATTTGGGTAGGTATTGATTAGAGTAACACCCCATCTCTAGCAAGTGATTACACTGGTCAACAGTGAGATCATTACTGATCTATAAAGACCCTAATCTGCAGTATCTTGGTGTGCTGAACATGAATATAACCCTGAAATTTTTTATTAGCTCTTGTTTTGAAGATATATCATATAACTCATTGTATATGTTTCACCGTGTAAATTTATCCAGTAGGACTGCAACAACATCCTAAATCAGCCTAGAATCATGTAATATTGCCTCACATCGCATAATACCATCATGCACACATCATCCAGATTTGATTGCATCATTTTCTGATGCGGTGCAATACTATTGCCAGGAGGCTGCTGAAGTAAGCTGACGTCAGCAGTGCACTATAGAAAGCCCTGTCGGAAAGGTTGAACATTGAAAATATTTCAGACTTTGTGTGAGACAGTGTAAGCTACTCTTCCATAGAACTGTTATTATTTTATCCATTTAGGCACAATACAGAACTGTAATGCCACCAAAGTGTGTTAAGAGCTTGGACAGTTTCTGCTCTATTTGTGAGGAAGTGACATTTGCCAAGCAGAAGAAAAGTATCACTTCTCAAAGCTTATCATCTTTACTTCGGATGCAAGGTTGGTGACCAAGACAGGCCTTGGGCCCCATATACATGCTGTGCTACATGTACAACACAGCTTTCACAGTGGTTAAATTGCAAAAGACCATCAAATCCGTTTGCAGTCCCCCTGGTGTGGAGAGAGCCAAGCAACTGCATAAAAGACTGTTACTCCTGCTTGGTTCCTCCTCTTTCTGGTGCAATAATGAAACAAAGGAAGTCGAGAATAGTCTACCCAAACATTTTGTCTGCATTGAGACCATTTCCACATGGTGAGGGACTTCCTATTCCAGAAACTCCAGCGGAATATTCTCTTGATTCATCTGATGAGGACAAGGGTGAGCCGACCTGTTCTGTTCCATCAGCATGCAGTGATCCAGATTTTCACTGAGATACATCATCAACCCCACACAGACTAACACAGGAAGAACTAAATGACCTGGTTCATGATTTGGACTTATCCAAGAACAAGGCAGAATTGCTAGGATCAAGATTCCAACAATGGAATCTTCTAGAAGAAGATATCACAATTACTTTATATCAATAGTACCACCAGCAGTTGGAGCCTTTCTTCAGAAAGGAAAAATACTCTGGCATTCTGTTCCGATAGTGACGGCCTCATGAATGCCTTAGAAATCACTCATGACCCACAAGAATGGAGACTATTTCTAGACTCTTCGAACCTGCATCTTAAGACTGTGCTTTTGCACCATGGAAACCGCCTTCCATTTATTCTATTCCTGAACAGCTGTACAAGAGACAAGCGAAGAAATCTAAGAAGTGCTCTATGAGTTGATTTTTTACATGTATTAACCGTAGGTCTATTACTATTGGCATTCACTTCATGATGTAAACATCCATTTAGTGCAGATTACAAAAAAAAAAAAAACTAGAGCTGAAATTAGAATCTGACTGCCATATTATTGTTGAGCATATGCAAATTGATAGGAAATGACTAACTTTATTTCAGTAATATGACTTTTGTAAAAATTTGTTGACCAGTGTTACCACTTTAGTCAATGTGGACCAGTTTAAAAAAACACCATAGACTAGGTTAGGCTGGTTAAAAAATCAGCAACATGGATGGACCTAGAGGGGATCATGATCAGTGAAATAAGCCAGAAAGAAAGAGAAAATTATCGAATGGTTTCACTTATAACAGGAATATAGGGGAGCCAAATAAGGAAGCGACATCAGCAGGGAAGGAGGGGAGGGAGAGGGCTCAAGAGGGGGGAAGAGGGGAGCACGGAGGACTATGGTGATGACTCCACAGGTGAACAGGTGGTGGGTAACTTGTGGGGAACACACAATAATGTAAAAGATATGAATAATAACAAAAGTAATAAAATATCTATTAAAAAAATCAGACACTTATTTTTCACAGTTCTGGTGGTTGGGAAGCCCAAGACCAAGGTGCTAACTTATCAGTTCCTGCTGAGATTGTATGTTCATAGAACTTTAGTGAATTTCTCATAGGTGGCATGTAGTTGGTCTTGGTTTATTGTTATCTATTCAGTCACTCAATGTCTTTTAATTGGGGCTTTTAAATCATTTACATGTAAAGAAATTATTGATTTAAATAATTATTTGCCTAATTTACTTTTCATTGTTTTGTAGTTCTTTTGCTCTTTTCATTCTCTCCTGCTCTTTATGTGATCTATTTTTTTGTTTGTTTGTTTTGGTTTTGTATTGGTTAAGTTTTGATTCATTTTTTAAAAATTTCTTTACCTATGATAGGTTTGTGATTACCATGAAACTTTCATAATACATCTTATATTTATAAAAATTTTAAGCTGATAACAGGCGTCCTCCCTAGTGGCCTAGGGGTTAAGTCTCAGCACTACCAAAGCAAAGGCCAACCACGATGGCTTGAGTTCAAAACCTGGCTATGGAGCTAACCCACACATATAGCAGTAGACCTCTCCTGTCTCGCCTGCCGCTCCCCTAGCAGTGTAGTTCAGTAGATCTTCCTGTTCTGCTCCCCACTCTGTCTCTGGTGAATCCTGTCAACTGCCACCCCACCAAAAATGCCCCCCATCCCGCTCCTCTGGCCTGCATCCCTGTTCTTCTACACACAAAAAAGTAAAATCTTTTTTAAAAGAATGTTAGCTGATTACAACTTCAATTGTGCAAAAAAAAAAAAACCCTCTCTATTTATCCTCCCACAATATATGTTGTTGATATTTCAATTTGTGTCTTTTCACATTATATATACATTAACAAAATGTTGTAGCTATAGTTTTATCTTTTAATCTATATTTTAGAAAGGCAGATCTAGTGATGATCAAATCCCTCAGCTTTATTTTTTTTTTAATGTGAGAAAGTCTTTACCTAGCCTTCATTTCTGATGGACTACTTTTAGTTCACAGTTTTATTTTTCTTTAGATGATTTAAATATAATATCCTAACCTCTCCCTAGATTCCAAAGTTTCTGCTGAGAAATCTCCTGCTTTATCAGGATTCCCTATATGTGATGAATCTTTTATTTTGCTACTTTCAAAGTTCCTTTTTTGTTTGTTATGTTTTGTTTATACTTTGGGGAGTTTGATTATTTTACTGTATATTATATAAGTCACAAGGGTTCCTTTTGAGCCAAACTCTAATTATGTCCACCCCATTCTGCATGAATCATGATGATTCACAATGCCGAATGATTACAAATCTTACAAGGATGCCAGTTCTCTATTACATTACCCTGAAATATCTATGAATACATGCTGTGGTAGCTGTGAGAAACTATACTAAAACAACAAAATGGAACCATTCCACAAAGTTACTAAAATTCTAAATTATTCTTGAGAATATCCCAGATACAAAAATATTCTCTAATTTATATAAGCCACTTTTTAAAAAATATTCTGTATAAGAACTGGACTGTAGGCCAGAGTTGCAGGAGTGAGAGGATTCATGAGAGACAGAATGGGGAGCAGAACAGGTGGAGATATTGCTATATACTGCTGAGGGGAGCAGTGGGTGAGACAGGAGAGGTCTGCTGTACCATGTGGGTTAGCTCCCTGGCCAGGGATCAAACGCAGGCTATAGCAGTGATAGCACTGAGACCTAACCCCTAGGCCACCAGGGTGGCCCACATATAAGTCATTTATAATGATAAACTTATAATGAATAATTATATATCTTAAGATAATATATTATTTACTATTGTTTCTAAATTGTTTTTTTTATATTTGAGTTAACTTTATATCTGAAATTTCCATTTTTTTAGTTTAATATATTGGTTATAAATATGTCATCTCAAAAAAAAGTGTTCTTTAAGACTGAGAAGTCCATTAAATTTCATATGGTGCCACAGTTCATAATTAATTGAGTATTTTATATGTCACAATTTATCTATTATGAGATTTACTCATGCTGAATAACTTCAAGAACAGTAATTCATCCTTCTGCTGAAGATGGCCATGGTAGCAATAACTAAGTCTTTCAGATGAATGTTAAGAAGGTTATATACACTCTCTTACCAAAACAAAACCTAGAGAATTCTGAGTAATGATGAGTAGAACAGCAGTATTCATCTGACTTTTTATTTCAGGAATGCAAATATGGAAACAGAAGAACTCATAAAGCACCAAGAACCCAATGAACAACATAAGAATTATTGAAATGGATAGATGGCTCAGATATGGCTGAATCAGGTTTATATTTGGATATTTGATAATTTAGGTATTTTACTTGCAACATCATTTTGATCTTTTGTGTTAAGATCTGATAATAGAGTAATGTGAAAAGTTTTATGAAAGCAGAATGAGATTCAAGAGGAGGTAAATCAGAAAAAGCAGCATAATATGGTGTTGTACAACCATCCCAGGCTGAGTAGTAGTATTTGTAGTGATTTATTCATACAATGACAGAAAACTTACTTAATTCTACCACACTTATCTACAAATAAAACCTAAGAGATTGACAAAGTAAATATTGGTTTCTAATTTATTTTTTTCAAGTTCAATCTACTATATGACTTTATTACTAAGATAATAAATTCATGTTAAATATTGCTCTTTTAATTTTGATCTTTAAATTTATATACTTAATTTGAAACTGAGAAAAAAACTGCATAAATTTTTGCTAAACTTATCAAAGCAAATGTAAATGAAAATTAGATGTTTTTGCCATGACAAAAGTTAAAATGTGTTTAATGCATTTACATGCACATTAACTCTGATTAGGTTTTAAAATGGGATTTCTCATGTAATTTAGTTGATAGCATCTTATCCTAAGATGAATCAACTAGCACTTTTAGTGACACATATCAAGTACTTCATCTACTTATGTATTTGAAATATGATACGTATCTCTTCATTTGTTCCTAATTGAGTAACCAACAGAATAACTCATTGTTATTCTTTTACTTGAAAAAAAGACCCTTAATTAAGGACTTAAAATCTATAAATCTATGTTGCCAGCAGATTTTGATTCAGGAGGCAAGTGTGATTCAGAGAAAAAACAACAACCACTTCAGCTTTCCACTTGCCCATGGGGATTTTTCCTCCTGTAGATGAGGGGTGGTTAGGAATGGTAATTGGATTCTTCCCACAAGTCCTAGATATTACAAGATTTGCAGATCAACCTCAAACTTGTCAAAGCAGTCAATCATTACATTTTATTATTTTACATTCATTACATTTTTCTGAAGTAATATCATATATTTATGATCACTTATTAATCTTTGTTCATAATACCACAGAATATTTGTTCACATCCTCATAAATTTTAGATTGAATATCTAGATTTTAGAGCTAATTTTCTTCTAATTCTGCAACAAAAAGATCAATTTTCTGTAACTTATAAAATGTAATCAGATCAGGTGAAAACTAAATTCATATTACCAGAACTTGTGAGAACACATTCATATTAGTTTTCTTGTGTGTTTTTCAGGCATCATGCTCATTTAAGTGTTCTAGTAGATAGAATCCCTCCTAAATGCTTGCAATATTAGACATGGACACACTTGACCATTTGGTATTGGAATAATCCTCTTTACTCCATAGTCATTAGTACATACTATAGTTTTCTGACAGAAAAAAAAAATTGTCTTAGTATTTTACTACTCACAAATTTACTGTCATGAAAAAACAAACAAATAAACAAAAACTATGCCCGTGTAGCCAGTGTTCTCATGATCTCAGCACGAGAAGAGGTCATCCCATTAAACATCTCTGACATGTGCTCCTCCTGCCACCTGTGAATAAAGATTTGAATTTTTGTTCCATTCGTTTTGCCAACAACAAAGGTATCAGATACCTCATGCTATCTTGGTGTGTTCTCAGGGTTTAATAAGCTCAAAACTACATAGGCCAATATTTATTTGGCCAATATTTTATTGTACTAAGAAAAAATATTATATCTGCTATAGGTTTTCCCCATTCCCATTATTTTCTTACAGAAAATCACAGGTTATTGTTTGAAAGTTGAACCAAAATTAGAATGAAAAAATTAAAAATAGCTATGTAGTAATCCAATTTTCCTAAATTTAGGGACCTAAATGGGCCCACCAGAAGTCACTTAATGTGTATTTAAGATGTTGTTTAAGAAAACATCAATCATATTTACAGACTGTATGCACTAAGTATTTGATTACACTAAGGAATCAGTGCTGTTTTTAAAATATCATAATGATGTAATGGTAACATTTAAAAAAGGTTTATCTTATAGTACACAATGTAATATTCACAGAAAATTATACACATATGTATAATATTTAATCCAAAATAATCTAAAACACAAATATGAGGGGGGGCATTTACATAAAACAAAATAAGAAATTATATGGTTAAATTTTTAAAATGTAAATAGTTTGAAAAAAGATGCTGTCTTTAAATAAAACCAAACAAAGAGAGCACTAAAAGGGAAAATAACAGATTGATTTCATGCATGAACTTAAATTTGAATAATCTAGTTAATACAAACACAACAAACATTAACAAAATCTAAAAAACATATCATTTGTTATCTCTATTTTTTGCTTTTTTTTTTTGCTGATATAAACATTACCCCATTGTTGTATGATAATTTGACATTGCTAGCTAACTCTACTCTGCTCACAAATGGATAAAGTGGTATATAAAATGTGTTTTTTAACTCAGAAAATTTTCAACTAATTCCTGAACTTATAAAATAAATTTAAAATGGGAAATCCTACTGCCCATCAAAATGGTGGAAGAGGGATGACAGGACAAGACAGCAGGCTTGTCTCTTCCAGACATGAACAACAAAACTGATGCAAAACAAAGTCAAAGCCCCAGAGCGGGGGGGGGGGGGGGGGGGGGGGGGGGGGGGGGGGGGGGGGGGGGGGGGGGGGGGAGTGGGAGGCGGCGACTATCAGCTTAGACAATAGGAGCATTAGCTCTATTAAAAAGGGTAGAAGCAAACACCAATCAGACTATCAGCAGATTTTTTTTTTACAGAAATATCACAACCATGAAAGAATTGGCTAGAGATATTCAAAAGATCTGAGGATAAAGACTGCCATCACAGAATGATCTACCCAGAAAGATTAACAATCAAGACTGAAGGAAGAGTAACGATCTTCACTGAAAAGAAAAGGTAAAAAAAATTTCCAAAATCAAGGCACATATGAAAGAAATCACAAACAACAGCAAAAAGAAAGAAAAACAACAACAAAACTGATCAATGATTATGGAGGGAAGAGACTAAACCACCTAACATGGAGGATAAGGAGGAAAATAAGTAACAAGGTGTCTCATCAGAATCAGCCAGAGACCAGGCCCCCCAATAAGTTATACAACTAGCCCATCATATACTAACTTCAGCAGAACCCTCAAACAAATAGTGACAGAAAGAAAATATAAGGCAATGGAAAACATAAAGGGAAGTCCTCAAAAATATTAAAAAGGCAATCCAAAATAAAGACAAATACAAAAACATAACTAAACAGCAATATACATATATCTTAATAATTACTCTAAAAGTGCATGTAAATGGTTTGAACTCACCTGGCAAAATATTTGGACTGCCTTGAATGGATTTCAAAACAAATTTGAACCTCCTGTGACTTAAAAAAATATCACCTTACCAACAAAGAAAAGCATAGACATAGAATTAAAACTAGGAAGACAGTTATAAACAAATTTTAATAAAAATCAATAAAAATTATATTGTCTGAAAAATGGACTTTCAATTAAGAATGGTAAAAAGAGATAAAGAAGGACACTATTTTATGATTCAGAGTCTAATACAACAATGATGAATAACACATCAGTATATATTTACCAAATTATGAAGCATCAAATTACATAATACTAATAATAACAGAAATTATGAGAGAAATTGATAACAACACAAAAATACCAAGGGGCATTAATACCACACTTACATCAGCGGAGAGTTTAACAATTCAAAGTACAAATAAGTAAACAATAGCTTAACATGAGAAACTAAAACAGAGTCCTAACAAATATCTATAGAACACTTCACCCCAAAACTGCTGCATTCACATTTTTTTTCAAGGGCACAAGGAATAGCTTCAAGACTAGACCAAATTTTGAGACACAAATCAACTGTCATTAAAACTACAAGGATTAAAATTATACCTAATACCTTCACTGACTGAGGCACCTGCCTAGGTGCTAGTAAATTGGAGGGCTGGTGTTGGGGGGAGGGGGGATTTTGGCCACTCTTCCTGAGGCATGGCTGGTTCTATTGGGTGTCCAGGCTGCTGGGGCTAGCAGGCAGTGCCTCAAATTGCTCCCACCTAGTCATGAGTCAACTGGGGTGCTGATGCCAATGGGCAGGATTTCCAGGACTCTTACTGGGGCATTGGTGGTTCTGCTGAGTGTCCATCAGTGCTTGTCCCTACTTGTAGGGAATAACTTCAGGTTCAGCTTCCACAGAGGCTTCTGAAGTTGGTTCCATGCAGACATATGTCACCACACCAAGACCCCAGGCAACTCCTTCCTTAAGAAGCTAGTTGACAGTGTGCGTTGCTATTCTAGGTATGCCCCCCACTTTGCCCAAATGGATGTTTGAGCAGTACCACTACGGGGCTTTGTTGTCCAATCCCGTACCCATCCAGCTATTGGGTAAGTGGTTCTCACTAAGACAGGAGCTGTGGCAGTTATACTTTCAGTCGTGTATCAACCACCCAGGGCTCTCCAAACTTGGCACCAGTTTTTGCCTTATCTAAGTTGGCTTTTTTGATCTCTTCGGCCTGTCTGCAGACAACTTGGTGAGGGCTTTCTCCCTCAGTCAATATTGGGCTGCTCTCATGCCTGCGCCTTTCTCTACTTTGTCCATTGCCTCTCTGGGCTGTGGCCCTGGGAGTGCTGGGCAGCTCACAGGCTGCTTTTGGCCACCACGGCCCACTGGCCACCCCTTGATTCCCACCTTCTGGGGTGCACAAATGATACCTTCCATTACTAGGGTCCCATAGTCATAACATCCACCTTCTGGCGGGATTGTTAGTCCCAGCCCATCCAGTGCTTTACCATTTCTTCCTGATGAGTCTGCTGCCTTGGGATCATGGGCTGGTGTTCTCAGGGCATCTCCTCCTCTTGCGGTCTTGTCCTGCATCTCCTGGACTCTGGACACCTCCTCTGCTGCCATGGTGCCTCCAGCATTGTCCTTGACTCCATTTGCAGAGCTAAGGGAACACTGAACCCCCAGCCCTCATCTGAACAGGCACCATGTCCTTCCAATACCTTCCTCATCGTATGCAGAGATCTCTCCACCTATACTAGGGAAGGTGCCCACATAGAGGAGGCCTACCACCTTGCACTACATGCTCACAGCTTGCCATCCCTCAGTCTCTCCTGAAGTTTTCAGAGGGTTCCATATCCATCTGTGTTGAATCATCCTGTCAACTAATGCCAAATGTTCTGCAACCATCTGAGACCTGGTAAGTTCGTCATTGATTCAAGTGGACTCGTTGTTGTTTTATTAGCTGTTCTCATGATGTTCTTCACTGTACTCTGTCATACTCCACCATACTCTGCCACTCTCCCCAACACAGTCCTCTGCTGTCACCCTCTGTTCTCTGCTGCTGCTGCTGCTGCTGCTTTATATGTTCAGTCTCTTGGTTCAGATGCACCCATCAGCATGCCCATGCTCCACTCCAGGTGCCACCATCAGACACCTGTGCACGACCACAGGTGTCAATCATAGCTGCTAATGGCGGAAGGGCGGAAAAACCTGATCGTTCTCATCTACCCTACAACTTGAAACTGAATGGCCCATGTAGCTCACACCTGACAAGTCTATTTTAGAATTCTAGAGCCAAATATAAAAAGGGGGAACTATCAACCCAGCCTGTACTCAGGTCAGGGCAGGCTCATGGCCTTTTGCTTCCAGGGAGTCATGTCTAGAGCGAGCCTGGCCAGTGGTAGCCTCCACATGCCACTGTGGAAAGGAACAGATACTGGAGACCCTGCCCATGAGAGTAACCCTGAAAATGGGGAGAGTTTGCCCCGGCTCCCGTGCCATCTTCTGAAGTCTGCTCCCTCACCTCTGGGAGCTGAGACAAGAGAGGGAAGTCTCTGCACTATAAGGTGAGAGGGAAGTCTCTGCACTATAAGAGAGGGAAGTATCTGCACTATAAGGTGAGGGGAAGTGCATTCCTGGCTGACGGTTGACCCCTCGAGCCACTGAGGAAAGGAACAAATGCAGGAGACCCCACCAGTGAGAGCAACTCCGGAAACAGGGAGAGTTCACTCCAGCCCCCTGCACCATCTTGTGAAGTCCCTGCCCTCCTCTGTGGGAGGTGAGACAAGGGAGGGAAGTTTCTGCTCTGTAAGGTAAGGGGAAACGTGCATGCCTGGCCAGTAGTAGTTTCCGTGTGTCACCCTGGAAAGAAACAGATACAGGGGAACCCCCAGTGAGAGTAACCCCAGAAATGGGGAGAGTTTACCCGAGCCCCTAGCATCATCTTCTGAAGCTCCTGCCCTCCCCTCTGGGAGCTGAGACAAGAGAGGGAAGTCTGCGCTATAAGGTGAGGGGGAAAGTGCATTCCTGGCCGACGGTTGTTCCTGCGAGCCACTGAGGAAAGGAACTGATACAGGGGACCCCGCCAGTGAGAGTAACCCCAGAAATGGGGATAGTTCGCCCCAACCTCTCACATCATCTTCTGAAGCACCTGCCCTCCCCTCTGGGAGCTGAGAGGAGAGAGGGAAGCCTCTGCACAATTAGGTGAGGGGGAAAGTGTGTTCCTGGTTGACGGTTGATCCCATGAGCCACTGAGGAAATGAACAGGTACAGGGGACCCCGCCAGTGAGAGTAAACCCAGAAAAAGGGAGAGTTTGCCCCAGCCCCCGCACCATCTTCTGAAGCCCCCTCCCTCCCCTCTGGGAGTTGAGATGAAAAAGGGAATTTTCTGCACTATAAGGTGAGGGGAAAAGTGTGTTCCTGGCCGAGAGTTGTCCATGCGAGCAGCTGAGGAAAGAAACAGACACAGGGGACCCCACCAATGAGAGTAACCGTGGAAACAGGGAGAGTTCACCCCAGCCCCCC